>JAQFYB010003413.1:0-19569 GCA_034694085.1 Pogonognathellus longicornis | reverse complement strand
TTGTTATGTTTATTTTTCCCTGACAAAATCAATGAGTTCTGTATGCTCTGCATTTAGTACTAGATGCGATTCTTAACAGCCCTGCATCAGTTAAACATATGACACAATTTATCATCCTTTTTCCTTGGGGACAGAAATTTAGAAACAACACAACATTTGAACAAGCAATATTTTGACCTAGCTACTTTATAAATACATATTATTAACAATTAATTGCTAAATTATTGTTTCACATGAAACGAACAACGAAGTTCATAATTATATTGTGACTTCATATGGGTAACGGTAAGGTCAGCTACCGGCCAACAGCTATTCATGGTTCATTATCATTAGGATACGTAAACATGCACACACGATCACGGTACGGTGTATACTGCAGTGCGTAGACTTTGTGTTGCGTAATTATGGAGCGGGCGAATTATCTCAACGAACCCTAAAACGAAGTTTTAAGCAGGGATGGAATTTCTCCCAATTTCCTGGGGATCGCGCCGCGATTTCCTAGTGGGGGAGGGGTAGTCCGTTTCAATTTCCTGGGGATCCTAATGTACGAAATCCAAGCCACGCCCCCTGCGGAGGCGTGGCTAGGTCGATTTCCTGGGGATCCTAAGGAGCGTGGCCTCGTACATTTCCTGAGAATTTAATATACCAAAATCCAAGCCGCGCCCCCTTTTCTAAATCCTAAATCAGCGACACGCCCCCATATGAGGTGAGAATTTATACATTTCCTGGGGATTTTAAATACGTAAATGCAAGCCGGCGTAGCAGCTTATATTTTTTCAGTCCTCAACCTATAATCTTCTCCTTGGAATTTAAATAAAATTTGGTAATATCCGATTCATATTAAAATTATGTCCAATTTGATGTTGAACTTTTTCGTTTAACATAACTTGCTTACATTAGTCTATTAATTAACTAACTGCATTCAGTGCATTCTTTTCTGTACCTAAGTTTCTATATACTTTATTTTACATAAAATGTTAGTATGTATCATTCTATCAATCTGGCAAAATCCCTTTAAGTGATGGGAATTTTCCAAATTAATGGAAATTTTATACTTGCTATACAACCTTTAGAGCTTTGAGAGTGATTGAAGTTCCTGCACGCTACCCAGATTTCCAAAATATTTCAATGGCCCACTCTTGGGCTTAGGTAAACTTCCAGTTCTCCCGACATTTACCATTTACAAAAACACTCATACCACATTTTGGAAATTTCCTGGCTATCCTCGATTCCTACAATTTTCGTAGAGCACTTCCTTAGGGGGTGGGGCAGAATTACTTGATCCTTGACCTGAGTTCTAAAAACTTCGGTTGAAAATCCTGATTGTTGCCAAAATTTCCTGGGCTTTCTCACATTTCTTAGTGGGGGGGGGATGTTCTCGGCCAGATTTCCTGGGGATCTAGGATGCCCAGATCCCGAAGAAATTCCATTCCTGTCAGTATGGGCTGCACGTACACTTAAAACTTTTAAGTGTACGTGCAGCCCATACTGACGCTGCATGACTTTCTCCACTTCCGTGTTCGTTTTCATCCAAACAAAAAACGAAGAATTGAACACTTCACAATTCTTCGTGAGCCCTTTCGTTTGCGTTACTCATCCCTTATTACATTAATACCAAATCAATCAACTCTATTCTTTCCCAGTAACTATATTATTACCGTATTTGATACACACTAAAATTCGTGGTGATGTGGTGATGAACGCAAACGTAAACCGTTCTCCAAAATACCGTGTTCGTTTGAACGGTAAAATGCCCAATCCCTATTGTAATTTGTCACATCACACACACAAAACACTATCAAAGTATTAAAAATCTTGTCGCATGTTAAAGGTGGCCATAGTGTTTTCCTAACACATTGAAAATCCTACTCACTCCCACCATGGTGTTCGAAAGTTCGAATAGATATTGGGCGCAATAATCACTTCACAGCAGCATGGCAAGCAAAAAAGTATGGGAATATGGGAATTAGATTCCCGTGGAAATCAGTCCAAGGGCCCCCACAACCATCCCACCCCCCGGGGGCGGAGTAAATCCATGGAAATCGTGGAACTAGCCCCGCCCCCTACGGGTAGATTCCAATAAAAAAATTCATGCCTGCAGCAGCCCAAATGATCTGAAAAATAAACATATTTTCAATGTATATTTTATCTTGATGATTGTTTATGAAAAAAGTACATTGAAGTAGTTTATAATTGATTGAAAAATAGTATTTTGGAAGCAAGATTGATTGATTATTATTTATTTCTAAAATGGAAAGATGTAACCACTTTGGGGTCGAGTTGTTCCACCTATACTACAACGTAGGTAACATGTCTGGCAACTGACAATGTATCGCGGAGGATGAAAATCGCGACTAATTGTTTCACAATTTGATAAACACTAAAGAATCCAAAGGTTCGGGTTTTTCCTGCCCAAACCTAGCAGGCTGCTCTTCAAATACGAAAACAAAACCGGGCCCTACCCTAACACGCAGTGGCGTAGAAACCGTGGGGGCAATAGTGGAAGTTGCCCCTAGGCGGCAGGGTCACTGGGGGAGGCGGCAATAGACCCAAAACTAATACATTATTAACTTTAAAACACATTGTACAAACACAATTTTAAAAAACTGTTTGTGAACGCTTGTAATTGTAGGAAACACTTTTAGTGTAAAAACTTTATATAATTTTATAGTGCTATAAAAATACAAATTAACCAATGCTTGTTCAATAATATTGAGGTGGCTCTCTCATCTGTTACATATTATGCAGAAGATGAGACAGCCTTGGTATTGTATAGTGGTAGTGCGAACTGAAAAGTTTAAATACAAACCAAATGAAAACTTGTGGGGCTAAACTAAATAGCAATGAATTTCCATTTTGCAAAAACTACTTGTGTTTAAAATGGCTGAAAAACTTGTATAGCTGTTTCTCCTTTGGGATCCAGAACACTTTTCCAATGAAGAATATGAGTCGGAAATAACGAAAGCGTCTGAAAATCATATTGTTGAAATATACGTCGAGGATAAGGAGGATATTAAGAAACATTTTATGTCTATGTGAGTTGATGCTTATGTGAGTTGTTTTAAAGGTGTGAAAAGTGAGATTATTGGATAAGAGGATTAGCGGAGATAATTTTAGATTTTGATTCAGTAAAATCATTTGCACATTCAAGTTATAGCTATAGTATAGTTGTATACTATTTTGCCTGGAACGCTACATTGTGAATTACTAAAATGATGTGAATAAGTGTTAGGTTTTACATGTTATGTATCGTTTCGTGTCCTTACTAATAAATTGATATTTCAAAAAACAAGATTACTATCTTTTTTAAAACAATTATGTAACAGTAAGTACATCCAGAAATAGATTTAGGGACAGCAAAATCCAAACATGAGGTGACTACGTCTTAATAAAAAGGTGAGCATATGTGGGCGCAAATTTTAAACATTTTAGATGGCGAAAATTTTGTCCCTTTAGCGCTAAATAACCTAATAACCTAACTAAATAATAATTTTTTGGGATTTAGGATGTATATTTAGAATTCGGTTATGTTACATTTGATGCATTGTATTTGCCCCTGGGCGGCACCCTAGTAAGTTCATAGTTCATAGTTCAATTTATTTCAAGTGCTTATAAATCAGTACAAAAAAGCTACGCCACTGCTAACACGTCGATGCAATAGTTTATCTAGAGATCGGACAATTTCATTTATTTAATCATTCTTCATTTCTCACATACATTCATTTCATTTAAAAAATATTTCATTTGAATGAAAAATGAATTTCATTTGAATGAAAAATGAATTTCATTTGAATGAAAAATGAATTTCATTTGAATGAAAAATGAATTTCATTTGAATGAAAAATGCATTTTATTTGAATGAAAAATGCACTTTATTTGAATGAAAAATGAATTTCATTTGAATGAAAAACGCGTACCCAGGGGGTGCACCGGGTGCACATGCACCCCCCCCCCCTCAGAATGCCAAAAAAGTAGGTTATTTTACCCAAAAATTCAAAAAATTCTCGCTACACGCGATTTTGATGCATTATAAGTTAATTTTTACCTAATTAATAACGCTATTATGGACTAAATTGTACCTAATATACAGTTTTGCTCTCCTAATATTTAATTGCTATATAAAACTTTGATATACACCCCCAGCTTATCATCCTGGGTACGCGCCTGCCTCGCCCTGGCTAGCTCAAGGCCCACTGTCGGTTAGTCGACAAATTTTGCATCTCCAATAACCCATTTTTTTCTATTCTATCTTAATTTCACTTTCCTTCTCTTTTCTTTCCCTTTCCTTCTCATTTCTTTCCCTTTCCTTCTCATTTCTCTCTCTTTTCTCCCCCTTTCCTTCTATTTTCTCTCCCTTTCCTTCTCTTTTCTCTCCTTCTCCTTCTCTTTTCGCGTGTTAGTTAAATTTTTCCTCGCGGTCTCCGAACGACGTTCGCAGGATACGGAAGATTTTCCATGTATGCAACCATATTATGCAATAAATAACACTTCACTTTTATACTTTGCCAAACCTTTATTCTTGGTTTGTATAGGATTCGGTTACATTAGTTTTGGTTAGGGATCATACATAGATACATATATGACGTCTGCGATTTAGGGGAAGGGGTCCTGAAATAAAGATATTATACGGTATGACATATATGGTGTGACGGCTGACAGGACGTCTGCAAAGTTATATGATGAAAAATTAGTGATTTCGCGGTTATCGCACATAGCCATACTTCTAGGGTTGCCCCGTAAAATCAAGGATTCTAAAAGTTGAGATGGGATTTGAGAGCAAAACATAAGCACGCCCGGTGGTTAGAGCTATTGTTTAGCTTTCATTGATACTCATTCCCATCTCTATTTTGTGCACTTTTGGGAAAATTAATAAAATCTTAATTTTGACCCGCAGCTGCAACCCATTTCCAATTTTTATTTACACATCTGATAGATAATCGATCTTACTCCAAGTTTTCTATTTGGAAATGGATTGCAGCCTCGGGTCATATTGTGAAATTACTGTACCCCATTTTTGGGGATTTCCCATAAATTGACAATTTAAAAAAAAAGTGATATATACAAAATGTTCTCCTTACTAAACTAAACATATTTGGTGTCTATATATAATATTTTCGAATTTACCTTTAGTTTGAGAGAAAAATGCAACTATGCATGATACAAGTCTGTAAACAATTGGTCAACTTTGACCTGGCTCTAAGTTCGAAACTAAAAATAGTACACCAAAATGGTCCATAAGAACCTGATAGAGCGTATTCTAAATATTTAGAATACAAAATTTCATATTGGTATGTTGAAAAATGAAAAACCCCTCAGGCAATCGGCGTTTTCAAAGCTACAGCATCATATATAATAATATTTATTCTGGTCAAGGAATGACTGGAAACCCCAAAACGAAATGTTATTTTACAGTAAAAGTTCACAAAAGCGCAAATTTTTCTCGCTTCATTTTACGCTGATTTTGACCCCAAGTAGCTCAATGTTTTAAATCTAGGCGTAATAATAATTACATTTATGCTTTATATTGGGAGTGTGTCTCCTTGACACCAAATCCTGGCTACCCTTGGCTAGATAATAGTCGTATCTAGGAATTCCATTTTTGGAGATGCAAACAGTTAAAAAAGATCAAACCGGATTGTGGGGCAAAAAAGCAACAAATATCTGGTTTAGGTTTCAAAATTTATAGAGGGACAATAACTCCTTTGGTCTCCCCCTCAATGCCGCCTTGCTTCGCTTACTTTCCATCCAATAACTTAGAAAGTATTTTCATCTCACAAAGAAGGCAAGGAGTTATTACAAATGACGTTTCTGATATTCGCATTCCGATAATAATACAAGATTTGGCAAGTTGGTTGACTTCTTAGGTTAATAATATTTAATATACTGTCAAAAGTATAATTTTCTCGTGCAATAAAATTCAAACTATTGTGTTCATTCATTTCGCTGACGTCATTAGGGGAGAGGACATACAAGAAAACAGACGATAGCAAACAATAGAGGGGAGGTGGTCCAAAAAAGGACAAAACGAGCAGACGTCATATGTGGACGGTCCCCTAGGTTGATGTAATAGCAGTCTAATTGGGCTTGGGCTGGGTTGGGAAAATCCAACCACTTTTACACCATAACTTCATCTTCCCTTTTCATATCTTAATGTCAGTACCCAGTGACTGCCTTTCCCTAGTTTTAAACCATAGTACATTGGTACTACGAGACGAGATAACTATATAAACCGACCTTTTCTCAAGGACGCTACTGTATGGTGAAAATGTGGTGAGCTGACATATTAGATACTTATCGTGGGCCTACGTAAGTGTAGGAGTACATTCTACAGTTAACTCCGTAGGCTTGCGTAGGCTCATGATAGTTATCTAAAATTTTGGTTCATCACTTTTTGTGCATCCAATAGTGCCTTGCCTTTTCTTATTTCTGTTAAAATGAATGCATATTAAGCAGAGCAATATAAATCATTTTGATTTAATTAACATTTAAACTTCTTCGAAGGTTTTCACCTGTGTCTTTAACTCTCAACTCTCAACTACCAAATAAATGACCAGTTTTTTTCCATAATGAACGACAAATTTAGCTTATTGAAACGGAAGAGATAATTTTACATAGTACTGTTAGCGCCTACGGAACTGTGTCCATACTTCACAGTTCGTGGCATCAAGAACCATAATATAGGTTAGAGTAAAGTATAGTATAGAGTACTCCGAATACTAAAAAGTAAAAAAGCGTTTCCACGTCAATTGGGAGGTCTGTTTCTCACTCCTTACCTTACTATGGCAGAATATTCCAAAATATTTTTGTCGCTAAAACTGAAGAAAAATAATTTTCTGTGGTTTAGTCAATTATTTAAATGGAACATAAATTAACAAGGCACCCCATAATCCATTTAATCAATGTAAAATGTAAACAATTATTTTAAAATGTGAGAAACACACAGCAATAGAGAAGGAGAGGAAACATACCGCCCAATTGACCTCACAGCTGTTTTTTACTTTATTAGTATTCGCTATAGTATACTTTACTCTAGGTTAGAGTCCGCGTTCTTAAGGTTGCGTATACACTTGAATTTGCGCTAACTGGGGTTTACCAGCGCAAATTGTATGCAAAATGTTGTCATTTTCTGAAAGGTATGGGCTCTTGTTTGCGAAAGCTAACATTTTTGAAATTTTAAAAGTAGTAATTTTAAATTCAAAAAAGTAGAGAAATACACAGAGGTTGTAAAAAACGATTTTTTAGACGCAAACGCAAGGCAATAATTACATAAAATAAATAAGCACCCTTCAGAATTTTCTCCTCTTTTTTATGAGCCTTTACACAATTTTTGAAACTTTTTCAAAATTGAGTTCTCGTCGCACAAAGAATTTTAGGCTCAAATACATGGGATATTATGAGACAGAGTAAAATCATAGAAAATGGTATGTTAAACACAGTAAGAATGGGGCAATGAGAATATTTCCAATATGGAAGGTGTACACTCAGCCTTAATGTTACCCTCCCTCCTGATTAGCAGATGGGTCAATGCGGTCCATACCCGACCTATGTATTATGCGTTTCCTTGTACGAATTCTTTCAAATTTTTATACAAGATTTGGTAAATATCTAAACATCAGTAAGTTTAAAAAATGTTTTGGTTATCTTTTAAGTTGCCGACTACTTCAAATTTGTAAGATCATGACCTTGAAAGTTAAAACACTAAATTTTAAATAATTAATGATGCCTAGATATTTAGAAATACTAAATTGTATAAAAATTTGAAAGACTTAGTTCATGCAGTAAAGGAAAGGCGGAATACATATGGCGGATCAGGAACCTACCCTTAATTATTTTTAATTTAAATCTTGTAATCATGACATGTGTAGATCTACAGGCATTTGGACTGTTCAGAATTCAGAGCCAGAGGCTATAACTAAGGTATATTATGAGTCTGGGAAGAACAACAGCAGTCTCATTTCGATTCCAACAACACTGGAGTGTTATCGTTCCTTACGATTAAATTAGTTATAAATAACTTATGATTTATAACAATATAACTTATAAGTTTCGGAGTTATGTATGTTGTTACACTGTAGCTAATGCGCATGAACCCCATTTATTTTTTGATTCCTGACTACAAATAAATGTGGATAGCTAGTTTTTGCTTTTTTGCCGAAGACTCCAGCTAATGCGCATGGATCATTAGCTATCCACATTTATTTGTACAGTCAGGATTCCACAAATAAATGGGGTTTATGCGCATTAGCTACAGTGTTCGTCAAATTTCCGGGAATTTTAAATTATAAGTTATAAGACTGTGGGACTAACGATTTATGAAACGATAACTCTGATCACTTATAACTCATTCTGTCGTACTTTATGAATTATAATTTATAAGTTAGCGTCAACGATATCACTACTATTTAAACCATACCTAGTATATTGAAAGTATAAACTAGTACTGCAGTCATAGTCCCGTTATGTTTGCATAGATCGAATTAGTTTTGATGTAGGAATAATACATAGGTGTCATACCCGTATTCAGGGGGTGGGCAAACGGGCAATTGCCTCCCCTGAAATCCCAAAAAAGAGGTTAATTTGTCCTGAAAGGGCAAAATAACCTCTTTTTTGTGCAATTTGCCCTCCCCGAAATAAATTTTGCCCTCCCCGAAATAGATTTCTGAATACGGCCGTGATAGGTGTATTGTAGTTGCAATTATTAGCGTATTATTGCTTGAGATTAATAATGAGATTAGTTAGCTATATTTTATCCGTTTGAGTTCGCAATATCTTGCAAATTGTTTTAGATGGGGAATCAAAGGCATAGTTGGAGTAAGTAATAAGTATATCCTATAAATTCCAGTAAAAACTTATTTGGTTACTTACATACCTACTGAAATATGATAATTAAAATAAATTGTTTCTATATGAGTTTAGTGTTTAAGTATTACACACATTTCACTGATTCCACAGTTTTTGTTCGGCACCAGAAACATTAACAATACACCATAGCAAATCGTTTAGATGTTAATAAGTCCATCATTATACTCCTGTATAAAGCCTTGATTACATTGGAGTAATTTCCCCCCCCCCTGTATACAGCCTTGATTACATTGGAGTAATTCCCCCCCCCCCTGTATACGTCCTTGCCCTCATAATCACAATTTTTCTACTCGCGATACTAATTGTAAGCACATTTCTAGCTCAGGTTTTGATTTTGCCTCTCCCCTTCCTCGAAACCAAATCCTAGCTACGCATATGGCATCCAGCATTGATTTGATTGAATATATTATATATACGGTGATGAAATTCAAGATTTTTCAGATTTTCAATTCAAACTAGCATTGGACAAAGTATTTCTACAATGTATGAATTAAAGTAGAACAATTTGAACTTTTTTGTATTGGGATTGACATTTGGCTTATCATACATAATAAAGATTTTAAAATGTGAGTTATAACCAGTGTTCCATTTCTTCCGGTCCATCCTGTGGATAAAATGGACGAAATTGACAAAATGGATGAAATTACTAACTTACCGGCAGCTTTGAAATGTTTTATGTTGTTTTACTAAATTAGGTTTTCATTGACAAGCAATTCAATTAGAATTAATTGTCCAATATGCAAGATAATATATTTCAATATAATTTCTAGCTGACACAAAATGTAATAAAGTTTATCCGAGATTGAAATCAATGCAAGGTAAGATATATTTTATAAACCTTTTATTATTGTCTAAGCCTCGAACGTGGACGGCAATGGCTCATGGCCGTATCGAGATTTCCATTTGGGTGCAATTTGCTAAAAAAGACAAAAACTGGTCTAGTGACTAAGATAGTCAGAAATACTTAGTGTATGTTTAAAAATTTTGGGAGAGGCCATTTCCTTTTTGCCACTCTATCAAAACAGCCTACAATGACTTACTTCTCAGTTCTCAATATTCTAATGTGTTAATAAAAACTATTGCGTAAACATAACTCATTTTAGATGAAATACATGAAAAGATGTGTCCCTTATTACGATGTAAGAGTCATTAGTGTTCTGCAATTAAATTCAATTAAAAAATTTGTATACTAGTAATTTTCATAATGCTGAAAAGTTAGATATACGTACCTAAAACAATAGAATCGTACTGTATAAAATATCATTTCCAGTACATGAAAGTTTAAAAAAGGCTCTCATTTTTTATGATTTTAATTTTCTCCATTTTGTCTGGATGAAAAGGTTGTAGATGAAATTAATTTCATCCAGTTTGCTATCCGGATAGGTCTGAACACTGGTTATAACAAAAAAGATGGAATTCATCAGTAGAATGAATTTTATATGTTAATATACATAGTTGTTCATTGTATCATTAATAATTAATAAATGATTCTTGCCCCCTTTGGTATTAAATGTTTTTGTAGTTGTCAGAGTGAGTTAATTAATTCTTGAGTCGATATGAAATATTATTTTATTGTGCTCACTTGATTGGGGTTAGATAATATTTATTTTCACACGGTTTTGTATCAAATAATAATTGTCATTGTCCATTTGTCAATAATCAATTTAGAACTGAAACCCAGCAGCACCTACCTTATAAAATTACCATTTTACCCCTTGTTAGCCGTTTTGCCCTGTTTTGCCAGCCGGCTGGGCATTAAGAATTTAGGCCTACAAAAATCGAATTGTGATTATTTATACTGACCAGTATTTCACATGAAAACACAATTTCACAAATTTGAGCAAACATTTTAACTTAAATATAAAATAGCCATCTCCAATTAAATGAGAGCTACAATTCAATTTTTCATTTGGCATTTTATTTCATTAAGTTTAATGGTTTAAAGGTCTTTCAATTGCATTGCATACGGGGTTTATATGAATTGAATATCATGTTTATTTTTTTAAATCATAGCCTGGTTTGTATTTGCCTTAAATTATGCTTTAAATTGCTTACTATTAGGGCAAAATAAAAATTGATTTAAACTCTTCCGCTTTCATCGGATTTTCTTTTTATACCATTTATGCCTTGGAATCAACATTGGGTAAAAATATTTAAAAAATATTTTTTTGAACATATTAGTTACATATGTTTTTTTTTAAAAAAAAAACTACTTTTCCGGGCCATATCACCAATCATCTGAATTTGTTCTACCGTGTGCAGCATAATAACAGGACGCACACGTACCTACTCTCCGTTTAAAAATGAATTGCACTTTTGCGCTACTACAAGTGTGTATTTACTTTGTGTCGAGAGCGCATACAGTATCCATGGCCATGTGGGCTAGGCGGAGCGAGACATATTAAAATCCATTGCGATTTTGATTCAAGTTGTACATAAAAGGGTTCTACTTGTTTACAATTTCTTGAGCTGAACGAAAACTGAGGGTCAAAAGTATTTCTCTTCAGCCAATTTTTCTTTGTACCCTATGTACTCCCTATAATCAAAGTGATTCGAAAATCTTTGAAAATCTAAGCGTACATTCAAGGCCGTATTGCCGTGCTTGTATAAAATAAAGATATTCATTCAACAGTCAGATTCAGTCTCCAAAATTAAAACATGCAATGTTTCCAATAATGAGCAAACTAAAGGTGATGTCTGTTTCTAGAAACATTAAACGTTTTAAAAAAAGAAAATTCGGAAAAGAAACACGTTTTTTAAGTACAGCTTTTAAAAGTGGCATTAAACAACAAGGTATCAGGTTTGCCCGAAACCGCAAATGTACATAGATTACAGATGTCCAATGTTTGGCGCTTTAAGAGCAATGAAACCAATAATTATAGTGAGAGGAAGAAACAAACGTTTGAGCCTTTGTGGCCAAGTTTCAAAAGTGTGTTTGTACCAACCTACTGCACACTGCACTACTAGCACATTTATCATTAATAATATAATAATTGATAATACTAATTAGAATGCAATGTGTGCAATGACAAAATCAGGTATATGGGGCTTTTACAGAACTGCGATTTCTTGCGCTTCTTCCACGCTGCAAAATATTTCCATTTTTGAAGAATCACCAAAATTACATTTTTAGTGTACTCCTCCCCCAAACATAGTTATAGATCCCATAAGCAAAATTTAGCAAAAGGCAAAAATTGGATCGGATTCAACGTTTTCCGTTCCCTTGCGTTTTTTCTTACGACAAAATATCTGAATAAGGAAACTAGCCCCTTCACCTATGTACTGCCATCGACGCAAGAGAATGTCGTTACCGGGTAGGACGTGACAATGGGCTATTGTTCTATTTGGGAAGCTTTTGGTTTTCCGTTCTACCCGGTAACTGCATTTTCATGCGTCGAAGAGAAACATAAACACACCCAGCGGTTAGAGCTACTGTATAGCTTTCATTGATACTCTTTCCCATCTCTATTTTCTGCACTTTTGGGAAAATTATTAAAATCGTTAATTTGACCCCCGGCTCCCATCCATTACCAATTTTTTATTTGCACATCTGATAGAGGATACGATAATTGACCTTGCTCCAAGTTTTCTTTTTGGTAATGGCGCGGTAAATTTTTAATAGTAATTTTTTGAAATTACTATACTCCATTTTTGGGAATTCCCATAAATTGACAATTTATGAAAAGAGTGAAATATACAAAGTGTTCCTCTTAATAAACTAAGCATATTTGGGGTATATAATATTTCTCTTTAGTTTGCGAGAAAAATGCTACTAGGTATACATGATGATTGGCCAACTTTGACCTGGCTCTAAGTTCGAAACTAAAAATAGTTCACCAAAATGGTCAATAAGAATCTGATAGAGCGTATTCTAAATATTTAGATGACATCATATTCGTATGTGAAAAACTAAAATACCCCTCAGCGACAGTCAGAATGAGAGTTCAAAGCTAAAGCATCTTAAGTACAAAGAACTGAAAACATGTTCCAGACTAGTGTTTCTATCTGAAGAACTATATTTATCTGACTGTGAAAGACAAGAAAAATTTTGTGCTTTAGTATGCTGATTTTCTATTAGAGAGTAATTGCTATGCATAGACTAAATGTCCTTTAACCATTGTACATATACCGTCTCTTAGTCTTAGACTAGTATTTGATTTATGGTTTTCCGGGCTCGTAAATTGGTTTTAGTCAGTTTCAGTTGATTCTGTATAACCTGACCATAACAATATTGTGCTTACATCAGTTATACTTTAATATTTGTAACTGAATGACTTTAAAAGAGGCGTAAAAGTTTGCCGTTCTGTGTGTTT
The DNA here is from genome assembly GCA_034694085.1 of Pogonognathellus longicornis. Taxonomy (NCBI): domain Eukaryota; kingdom Metazoa; phylum Arthropoda; class Collembola; order Entomobryomorpha; family Tomoceridae; genus Pogonognathellus; species Pogonognathellus longicornis. Next base: position 6,394 of record JAQFYB010003413.1, on the reverse strand, counting down.
TTGTTATCAGAAGCACTTCTGTATGTATTTCATGCAATAATACTCTATAGGTTGTATATCATTTTAGAGTTATGATGGGTTTTAAATATTTGCTTTACTGCTACTTATTAATAATGGTTGGAGAGTACAGTAGTATAATAGTACGTAGACTTAAGTGCGATGCGATAATGCGATTCCCAATATCCCATTAATAGGATGTCAGATATACGTACCTACGCGAACAGTTTTTGTCAGCCCAATACATACATTAACACTATTATTATACGTATATACTTTACACTTCAAGTAATATTCATCACTCACTAACACACGGATTCACATTCATCCATCTGCAGAGTGGGAGCATGGAAACATTTCAGTAAATGACGATTGACGACACTGAATTGGGAAGGGAAGTGCTGCAAATGTTTACTGTAGTTATTTCTTCTCTAAAGTTTGGAAAGAAGGGCCACGTTTTTTACTGAGGATGAAATGGGTGTTTTCGTGTGTGATTCACCGTATCAGTAGTTTATACGAAGCAGCAAAATTTATTCTGATTAAGTAGCACTTCAATCACTAGAGAAGAGCAGAAAAGTCGAATTTAACAATTGCAAGATAATTGCGTTCTCAACGCCATCTCATGATTCACGTGAGTAATCAGTCAAATACATAGAAACCGGGAAAAAGAAGAATTGTACAAAACTGCTATCACTGTCTATCTGACTGATCAAATGGATTGGTCAGTCCAAATGTAAAGTCGGGCTCAGTACAATGCTTTAGACGAGACGCTTGGAAATATTTTGTTGTATAATTCTTGTCCGCTTAATATATTTTGGTGGATTATGACTTGCCTGTATAGTGTAGGAAGTTTTCTTAGAACTAAACTTTAAGTAAATGTAGTTTTCAAGTCAATTTTAAGGAGGTATTAAGAACTACATATATTAGGAGTCTGAAAAAGATTTTTGTCTTGTCTGTCAATAATTTCGGATGGCGCATTCATTCAGTTTTGACTTAAGTGGCTGCTTGGTAAATGTGAGTCGTTCTGAAATTAATTATAACCACAACACAATTAATAACACACTCGTTTTTAATACCGTTTCATATTTTCTGTATCCAAATTATTGAAAATAAAACAAAATGAAACTCAAATAAACCGGTGGGAAAAGACCAGCACATATTATTAGGGTTTTAGTTGTTGATTGGGAAAATGGCAGGGTTGGCAAACTTAGTTTAAATACAATTTAATTAAAATGTGTATTTATTTAGTTCGATGAGCAAACAATGACAAATGATATGTTGTAATATAGTTGTATTTAAATCTCAAATTACTGCAAGCCAATTTAAATGCATATTCAATATTACGTATTTTCAGGCCACCAGAATCAAAAATGTGTCAAATATACGTATTAACAAAATGCAAACTACTTTTCCTTCACAAACATCCTGTTCGGATAAATTAAGGTCTACAGATAGATAGTCGTACCATAGCATTAATGTATAAATAGTGAGAGTGCGGTGCATCATTTAACATCTCCAAGATGCACTGAATCCGAATATGAAGTTCCATTTCAATAATGAGTATAAGTTTATGGTAACACAGTAAACTTATAGTCATACTCATAATGGACTATACGTGACCTTCACAGACTTTACATTATGCAAATGTGAAATGTAAATACATATTATATGGATTCGGTGAATATTTGAATTTGAGATGTTAAATGATGTGTCGCACTTAAAATGTCACAATTTAGACATGCGACCTTTCGTAGAGGTCATAGGTTGATCAAAATAGCATCTTGGATGGAGAATCCAATATCCCACACAAAATTGTTTTCAAAATTGCAAAAATATCGAAATTTATTTTTTCAGCGCTGAAATGATATTTTGCAAGGTTATCATGGTCCCGCCTATTTGTGGGTCGGGTTTGGGCTTCAAAATTACAGGAGAACATCCTAGGATCCAAATTCCAAGCTACACCATTCCCGGTTCATGATTTCACCAATTTCCAGGGGAATTTTAAAAAAAGCGGATTTCCAGAAAACCAACCACGTATGCTTGGCTGGATTTTCAACAAATAATAAAATTCCTGGGTCGATTTCCAGGATAACCTATGTCAGAGGAATTATTCCATACCCAGGGTTGACCAAGATTGATACTTTGTTTCAAGATACAAGATGAAAGATACTTGTGTCGCTTAAGATACTTTACTATCTTAGATACTTTATCGTCGTAAAAGTTAAAGGTAAAATTTACAAGATACTTTTCCACACTTGTTTTCGTAAGATATAAAATACAAATTGTATCTTAGATACATTTGTCATCCCCTGCAAGGGAGTGGCCCCCAGGTTAACTGGGGATAAAATTACAACTAAAAAGTAGTTCTTTTAATTGTTATCATAGTTTGATACATTTCCAGTGGAGTAAGCCTGTGGGCGGGTCATTATTTTTAACTTTAAAAAAATTCTAAAAAAATCCTCTGGCGTGAATGATAAGGTTATTTGTTTTCAAACGCAGCCGTGAGTGTACAAAGGTGAATCAAGTGGAAGTGTCAAAAAAAAGTTAATGACAATTATGTGCAAAAAGTTTGGAAGCCCTCTTATACTACAAAACGGAACATATTTTTACATTTTGGTTAAAGATAAAGATCTTAGATTGTGAAAGAAGTAGGTATTTTGTTTTTAAAATGCATTTAAAATACTATATTTTGTTTGTAGTTTTAAGTGGCTTAAAGCAAATGACTGAAATATTTATCAATATGTAATGAGAAGCTATGGACCATTTCGATACTTAAACAAAAGCCTGTAGTTTTCGAATGAAAATGCCTGCATCTGAAAGACCTTGTCTTGAAAGCTACATTGAAATTTTTTCTGGGTCGAATTGTCAATAAGTTGGGGCAGGGGGGCCTTGACATTCCAAAACTTTGCAAGTGTGTATCTCAGCCATTTTTTATTTAAATAGACTGAAATTTTAACAGAAGGTAGGCAGGCAATATGATTCCCCACCGTGGAAAATATAAAACTTTCAAAAAGTTGGCGCCATTTTTTAAAAAATATATTCGAATTTGGACCGTTTATGTAATTTTTTTATTAATTTACTGCTTAATTGATTGTTGAAACGCTTTTAATATTTATTTAAGTCAAATTAATGAAAAATTAATATAAATATTACATAAATGGTCATGAGTATTTTAAAATTTAAAAAATGGCACAAACTTTTTAATTTCCACAGTGGGGAATCATATTGCCTACCTTCTGTTAAAACTTTAGTCCATTTACATAAAAAATGGCTGAGATACACTTGAAAAGTTTTGGAATGTCAAGGGCTCCCTGCCCCAACCTATTGACAATTCGACCTAGAAAAAATTGCAATGTAGCTTTCAAAACAAGGAAATTTTAGATGCACATATTTTGATTCGGAAAAAAATGTTTTTTTAGTATCGAAATAATCCATAGCTTCTTAATTTGCTCGAAGAACATACATATGCATTTAAATTATTTACGCTTTTTGGCTCTAAAGGTATTTTCTAATTTAAAAGACATGTATTTCATCCAACACTGGAAAATGGGTAATGAGAGTAATGAAGTGTTGGGATACTGTCAAAAATTGTTTTGTTATAAAGCGTACTACGCTTTCATATGAAAAACATTTTTTAAATAAAAGTAACTATATTACTGGATACAAGTAAATTGCGGTTAAAATATAATGTAATGAATGAAATAATAAATAGAGAATATTACTAACATTCCTCCTGACTTCGTCGCACGCAACGTGCAACTTTTCTCTTGAATTCTGGATAATTTTCACGCCACTCTTTCTGCAATAACAAAACGTTAGCATCCTCATTAACTTGTTTCGTATGTAGATTATAAACAAAATAATGGGAAAACGTGAAATTATAGAACTAACCGCTGCATCAACATTTGCAGGACTTTCATCATTGGGATCGGCTAACATGGAAATTACTGATATAAGAATTGTTTCAACTGTATGGACAGGTAACCACCGTTCAGATGCCTTCTCATACCCCCATTTATCATCTCCAGGTTCGTGCAAGATTGAGATGCATACGTCTCCACTTTTATCAACTAGAATAGAATACAGTGTTAGGTATATTTTTTATTCAATATATTAATCATTGTTATTAATAAATAACGAGTAACTTCCTTACTATTAGGGTGCCAAATTTCGGTGATGAATTTCATTTTTGGTGGACGAAGTGGATACTCCCGAGGAAAGTACAAATGCGCTTTAAAAAACCCACCCTCACTAAACAGATCATATTACAATCAAACACTCATTTTGGAAAAAATACAAAGGCGACAATAACAATTTAAGAAACCATATGAGATTTGATTAATAAACTAATTAATTTCATGTAATCGGAAACTTACTACAGTGTATCTGGAGGTCCAATAATCAGAACTTCCCATTTGTAGATATCATTATCATCTATCAAACCAGCAGAGAACCCCTCAACAGGATTTTTGTTTAGTTCTGAAATGATAATATACAGGGCGATTTTTAAGTAACAATAAGTTTTTGAAAATCTATATCTCGTGAACCAGACTGAATTATGAGTTGCGGTGCATATCAATCGAAATAGAATACTTCAACAATCATTTTATTATATGGGTTGTCAAACTTTTCTTAGTACCGTTGGAATAACACTTCATTAAACGTGGGCCTTCTCCATGTTAAAATGCACGCCCCAATATTATTTGAACCAGAATAGTTCATGAGCGAGACTGAATTTTATGAGTTACGATCAATACCATTTGGCCAGGGGTGTAACTTTGAACCATATCGACCTTCGCGAAACATGCATGTTTTATTCGAACTAAATTGTGTGCATCTGAAAGGGCTTGTGTTGAAAGCTACGTTGAATTTTTTTCTAGGTCGATTTATCGACACGTTTAGGAATGAATTTTCCATTAAAAAAGCATTACTCTGTACATAATGAAATAAATCATAAAAAAATGAATTTTCCATTAAAAAAGCATTACTCTGTACATAATGAAATAAATCATAAAAAATGAATTTTCCATTAAAAAAGCATTACTCTGTACATAATGAAATAAATCATAAAAAAATGATTGCGTTCATAGGTACATAACTTTGAAATTAAACTACCCCTCGAAGCCATGCATCGTTTCATTTGTCACTTGTAATGTCAATGAGAATGAATCATGAATGCCTTTATATTATACCTTATCTAAATGTATTGAACCTAGTAGGGTTATATTATTCTAATCATGATCGGCTATGATTCTTATACTTCTAGTAGGAATTGATAAAACCAGAGTTTACTAATTGGACTGTACGTCAAAAAAATAAACTAAAATCTGGATAAGTTGTATACCACCATTGTAAAGGAAATAAGCAATACTTTAGGAAAAACCTTAATTCACAAAGACAAGGAAGAAGAAAAGTGGGGTACATACTCGTTGTAGCCAAAAGTGTTTTACTAATTTTAGAAAAAAGAAGTGCATTGATAATCTAACCCCTGACCCTGTGAAGTTTACAAAGTGATTTGACTTTTCATCCATGAATTTTGATATTTAACCCTCTTAACGCGTAAGTAAGGTTCTTATAATTTTTCTTATCAATTAAAACATTTTTTTTAAATTCAACGTGGAAGGCCTAAGGGTAACCTTTGTATTATAGTTTAACTGATGGATTTGATTGATTGACTTGAGTTTATTAACCCCTTATAATGTAACAATAAATAAATGACGATTGTGTCAAACACTTTTTCACACTTGTGTGTGGCTCACGTAAATAATGTGATGTACGGTGTCATACTTGTCTATGGTTGACTTAAGTAATGTTACGTACGACGTAATTTTTTGTTCATGATCGGATTAATATGGTCGATTGTATTTTTTTATGGACCTATTAAATATAAGTCTTAATATTATGTTAAATCAATTTAATGTCAAAATCAGCAATAAAATGTCATAAACCCGGTTCTAAAGGATCAAATGTAATATTATCTATATTTAACCCTTATTTCACCATTATACACTCTGGAGTTGTGGAAGACATGGACTACCATACTAAATTAGCGAAATAGATTTTTGAAAGAAAATATGGTGCATACAAGAATGTTGCCAAAGAAAAGCGAATTCCGGAAATTATGTTTGAAAAACAGGATTAGTAAGCACACTTGCTACTTCACTTTGCCGTACCGTACCCGTACCCGTACCTTGGACTTTGAAATAGCACCCGCACCGTACCCGTACCCGTACTCTTACAGCGAAAAAATCGATCGCACCGTACCCGTACCCGTACTCTTACAGCGAAAAAATCTACCGCACCGTACCCGTACCCGTACTCTTACAGCGAAAAAATCGGCCGTACCGTATCCGTACCCGCACCTCAAGTTAAAAAAATCTGCCGCACCGTATCCGCA
>JAQFYB010003412.1:0-19574 GCA_034694085.1 Pogonognathellus longicornis | reverse complement strand
TCAGGGTGGACATGTCCACCCCGAGAATTTTCAGGGTGGACATTGTCCACTCTGTCCACCCGGTTCCGCGGTCTATGAGTGGAATAAGTGAACATAATAATTTGCAATCTTTTGAGGCGTTTTGTGGAATTGAAGCATACAAAGGCGCAAACAAAATTGGACTAAAGGCTGATCGGGAGTGGAGGTCTTAGCTCGAGTATTGAAATGACTTGACGTGTGGAGAGAAAGTTGCAGCAAAGTAGAACTTGAAGATACATCGAGGAATTAGTGCAGTGCAAGAGTGCAACCGGCTGTTGAATTTCGCAGTAGAATTGTTTTGTGATTCATTGTGGATTGTTTAATTGTTTGATTAAATATCTAAAAATTATATTTTTCTAGAGTTTCAAGTGAGATAACCAAAGAAAAATGCCGAAGCCAAACAGTAACAGGTCTGAAGAGGAGTCGGACAAGTTGACCCGTATCGCTATCGTTAAGTCCGACAAATGCAAACCAAAACGTTGTCGTCAAGAGTGCAAAAAAGGATGTCCCGTGGTCCGAATGGGAAAGCTCTGTATAGAAGTAGTACCCACGGATAAAATAGCAAACATATCCGAAGAACTTTGCATTGGATGCGGAATTTGCGTTAAGGTTCGTTTTGCAATTTTTGAGCAACTAAAAAGTACCCAAAAGTTAAAGTAGGTTGTAAGGTTGAATGAGTGTAGAGTTAATGTAGGTCAAGTTTCTCTACAATCATTGCAACAATATGTTACAATTTACAAGCGTCTTTTGACTTTTTATCATTCTATTTTTGTAAAATAGTGTAAGAAATGAATATTATAGAATTATTAAATAATCCAATAATGAATCATGATAATTATGAATGATTGATATTTAGAACTATATTTTTTATGTTTGAATTTTCCAGGCTTGTCCATTTGAGGCAGTTACTATCATAAATTTACCAAGTAATTTGGAAAAGGACACCACACACAGATATTCGAGAAATGCATTTAAGCTCCATCGATTACCCACCCCACGACCTGGTGAAGTCCTTGGTTTGGTAGGCACCAACGGTATTGGTAAATCCACAGCCCTAAAAATTCTAGCTGGAAAATTAAAGCCTAATCTTGGCAGATTTGTTGTAAGCAACAACTATTGTGTTCATAAGTTACTCTTACTATAATAAGAAAACTTAAAAAACTTTAACAAAAGGTAAGGCTTTAAATGAATTAAAATTTTTACTTTAAAGGAACCTCCAGACTGGGCTGAAATTCTTGGATATTTCCGTGGATCCGAATTACAGAATTACTTCACAAAAATTTTAGAAGATGATTTTAAGGCTCTCATTAAACCTCAGTATGTTGACCAAATTCCTAAAGCTGTTAAGGGGTTTGTCAAAGAGATGCTGGATAAGAAATCCGAAATGGGAAACACCGAAGAAATTCTTGATTTACTTGGTAAGCAACGCCTATGTCATCGTTCATTTTTATTCCTACCACTGACTTTTACCTCTGTATCACATCATTCATGAATCATTTGTAACAAAACTTTCAATTCATTAGACTTGAAGAATGTTGTTGCTCGGAACGTTGTTGATTTATCCGGAGGAGAACTGCAGCGCTTTGCCTGCGCAATGGTTTGTGTTCAACGAGCTGACATATTCATGTTTGACGAACCATCCAGTTATTTGGATGTAAAGCAGAGACTCAACGCTGCTTTGACTATTCGTTCCCTCTTGTCTCCCGATAAGTAAGCGCTTAGGTTTTATCCTATTGTGAGGTCGATATTTAGGTACAAAAAAGCATTAATAATGTTTTTACAGGTATGTCATAGTTGTAGAGCACGACTTGTCTGTTCTGGATTACCTGTCCGACTTTATATGTGTCTTATACGGAGTTCCAGGTGCATATGGAGTAGTTACAATGCCATTTTCGGTTAGGGAAGGTAAGAATTAATCCCTACCTACATCAATATGCTTCATTTTTTGATTGGGTGTTGGGCAAGATAATTACTAGGTTGAACATGTGTTTTAGGAATTAACATATTCTTGGATGGATTCGTTCCGACTGAAAACTTGCGCTTCCGTCAAGAATCGCTTATATTCAAAGTTGCTGAGTCAGCAACAGAGGAGGAAATAAAACGAATGGCAAGATATGAATATCCTTATATGGTAAAGACAATGGGCACCTTTAAATTGGAGATAAAGTCCGGACAGTTCACCGATTCCGAGATTTTGGTGATGTTGGGAGAGAATGGAACAGGAAAGACAACATTTATTAGAATGTTGGCAGGAAAGTTGCAACCAGATGAAGGATCTTGTAAGAGCATTATTATAATAAAGCATCCATAACGTATAAAATATTATATTGTGTCAGGTACAAACTAATGTGTTAACAAATTGTTTTTATAGCGGACGTTCCCGTTTTGAATGTAAGTTATAAACCGCAGAAAATCAGTCCAAAATCTACAGGAACCGTTCGTCAATTGCTCCATGAAAAAATTCGGGATGCTTATATCCATCCTCAGGTTGCTTATAAATTAAATTCATATAAAATATAACAATTCTTTTTAATTTCAAAATCAGTCTTAAGCGTTTGATTTGGTAAAAATCTAACTTCAATAATTGTATCAATAGTTCGTTACGGACGTAATGAAGCCTTTGAAAGTCGAAGAGATTATGGACAATGAAGTACAAACTTTGTCTGGTGGTGAACTTCAAAGAATAGCTTTGGCTCTATGCTTAGGAAAACCAGCTGATGTGTACTTGATTGATGAACCTTCCGCTTATTTGGATTCTGAACAGCGTTTGGTCGCTGCAAAGGTTATTAAAAGGTGAGCAAATATTACGGACTAATATTTTTTAACGTTTTAGGTATAATATGGTTACTGTATATTCAATTACAGAGTTAATTGTCGAGGATAATAATAATATCTATTTTGTGTTCAGATTTATTCTACACGCAAAGAAAACAGGATTCGTCGTTGAGCACGATTTCATCATGGCTACGTATTTAGCTGATCGTGTAATCGTGTTCGAAGGACAAGCATCTATAGAAACACTAGCAAATTCTCCCCAAAGTCTTCTCGTTGGAATGAACAAATTTTTGGAGCTTTTAGGAATCACGTTTCGTAGAGATCCTAATAACTTCAGACCTCGGATTAATAAAGCAAATTCTGTTAAAGATACGGAACAAAAACGAGCAGGGCAGTACTTCTTCCTGGAAGATTAATTCTAGTTTGGCTGATGATCCAAGTCTCAGGATGCGAGAATTTTTGCGAGTGTTGTGGGTCACATGGACATCAAAACAATCTATTTTGACATTATATATTCGATACTATGTACACCACTTACATTTGACTTGCTGAGATTTGTTTTGCTATGAATTGTGTTGTTTTATAGAAAATATTCAGGCCAAATGGATTATATGATTGTAAATGCCGTTACTGGAAAATGTTCTAAGAGTAATTTATACAGCCGGTGTTGTCAATGTAATCTTTTGCAAAGTTCTTTTTCACTGAAATACAAAAAATAATTGATAAAAATGTTGAATATTTTGAATGACCGTGTTTACTCTAATAAAAGCGGGTACCTCTAATAAACACCGGGGGTAAATTGAAAGCTTCCCACTAAAATACATGGAGGCTCCTCCTGAATAACACTATTGAATAAACGCTGGGGGCTTTTATTGGAGTAAATACGACATTGTATCATTATGTTAATAAATTATATTATAAGCATTTTGTAAATCTTAGAAAGATGCTCTCATGCATTTGTAATTGGAATGATTTAGTGTATGTATCTTTTTAGAATTGTAAATTGTAATCTGATTGCATTAATATTTAATAGCATTGTTTATAACTTTGTTCAGAAACAAAACGCTAATAAAGATTTGGTGTCGGATCAAGCATTTTGTGTAGTTCTGTTGTCAATTGAGCAAATTGGTAGGCCTTCTTCAAACTATTTGGACGTAGATCTTCAGTTTACATCGTAATTTTTAAACCACATTGCATATATATACTGTTGTTCATATTCACAACCTGCTACATATTTGAATTGTTTAACTTTTTTTGATACTGCTAGTTTTTCATTAAATAACATTATTAATGCATCCAAGGCTGTATTTAGGGGGGGGGGGGGCAAAGTGGACAATTGCTCACTCCAAAAATTTCACCAAACAATAGCCAAATTTTTTGAGCTACGCACGATAATGGACACTTTTTTGCATTATGTTGGTATTTTGCCCCTCCCGGAGTGGAATCCTCTAGAATTACCAACACAACGTCCTACAGGCGAAAGAAGTGTGCTGCTTAATACGTCTATTGGAATCCTAAATACGGTCTTGGATGCATCATTTCCTACAAAGATAAATACAAGTCGATTTTTATTTTTACATACGTATTTGCTTTGTGAATTTAGAAATGGTTTTATGGACGAATTTTTACGTCCATATACCTGTAAATCAACTCTATTTTCCATCAATATTGAGTATATAGCTTCTTTTAGAGAGATTTTTATAAATACGCACATGTCATAAATCCAATATAAATAAATAAACAGATTAAATATTGAATTCATAATGCATTGGTTATAAATGTTAGCGTGTTTAGGTAGTATTGGGCTTAACAATTTACAAATTGTCCATTTGTAGCGAAACACGTATCGGTATTACTTTTAATATTTAGCACGAATAGATGTTTCACTACATCTAACCAAGTTATAGGAATTCATAGGATTTTGAGCAGTTTCTAATTGACAAAGAACTAAAGAGCATTTTATTTATTGAAAATATAAGCAGTCACGCTTCTTAAACATATAGTTAAATATACATGAATGCAATGGAAATGTATACTATTGGTTATTTCTTAAGTAATATTTATTATACACCCATTCATCCTTCATAATTATATTATCATGGATAAAATGAATGGTTCCAACTGCAATGACGTATTTTCCCTAGCAAAATATTTGATAGTGTGCAATGAACTTGCAACCGCCATGCAAAAAATGCATGACGAGGACTTGAGCTTGATCTGATCACTACAAATAATACAATGATCCTTCAAAAGAAATTTTTACACGAACTCTGATGGCATTCATTTTGTGTACCTGTCATTTATTCAATCCATACTTCCATAGATATAAGTCACGCAAATCATGGTTTATAAGCTCCTAATTTCATGAACTCAAGCATCAATCTTTCTAAAGCTTCTCTGAAGTCATCAACAAATTGAACGCAATTATCTTGTTGGCCAACAATATAAATACTTCAATCAAGATGAAAGTTTCCATCCTTTTATTCGTCACTTTGGCTGTAATTGCCATCGTTTACGTCGAGGTGTGCGAAAACAAATATTATTATATCGAACTATTTGCAATAATAAAATATTTTAATCCGACGAGCAAAATCTTACCATTTCTAATATCATGGACTCAATTTTGTTTTTAATGCTACTTTATCTATTTTATCAATTTAATTTTCTAGGCTGCTCCAGTAGAAGATACCGAGTCTTTGGCTGTCTATGGAGGTATAAATAAGCAATTTTTTATATACATCTAATTGTAAATATATTCAACTAATTACTCACATTAAACCATCATACAGGTATCTAAGTCTTTTGTAAAAACGCTTAGGACAATTTCATTATAGTTCGCAAAATAATTCGAAGTAATCTATGAAAAATTTTCCGATAATTAATATAAAGACCCAATAATTTATAACATGTATTTTCTCTTTTTATTGTAAGCTAGAATAGAATTAGCATGAATAGAATAGGTAATCAATTTAAAAAAAATACTGTATTTCAAACAGCTCTTGCTGAAATACAACTGGTTAAGAAGAAGCTAAATAATAAAATATAAAATAAGTATTCACTTTAGTTGAAAGTAGAAAAATAGCTTTGAAGTTGAAAATCGTTGTGAAGATTCAAATACCGTATACAGAGTTGATTTGGGGGAGGGTTTAAGTGGATAAAATAGCCTTTTCAGATAAAAATCCCCGAAATCGAAATTAGCATCCTCAAGAAAAGTTTAAAAATTTCATGGGGGCACCTTTTGTTGGTCACTTACAATGTGATTTTTTTAAATTATGGGTCAAACGGGTAAATGTAAAATGTAGAGTCTAAAAAATAATTCAGAAATATCCCCAATGTGATAATGTGAGCTCAAAAGCAACACTATAATTTATTTTTGCTAATGATGCTAATAATATAGCAAATTCCATGGTATAATTTGCAGCTGATTTGGCTGAGACATACTGCGGAGACGAAGACAAAGCAGGAGGAGCAGATTCAAGTAGCAGTGCTAGTGGTGATGATGAGAAAAAGCCAAAAGGTAAAAAGGGCAAGGGAAAGAAAGGCAAGAAGGACAAAAAGGAAGAGCCTGCTGCATAATTCATTCAATTTCACTAACACATCGGCACACTAAAAAAATTCATGTTTGAACAAATTGATTATTGTAATTTGTTAAAGTAAAATTAGGAAATTAAAGATTTACTTACACAAAATCTAAGCAATTATTTTTCATTTGTTGATTTTTATTTTAATGGATTAAAAAAGTTTTAATGATAGAGGCATATTAATTAATAATGTAATAATAAATTGATATTCATCCAGAAGCAAAGTACAGCACAAAAGAAGTTCATGCAATAATAAAAACTTTCATTAGTATAAATTATACAGTTTTATCCTGAAAACAAAAACGCTCAACTATTTCATGCTGCGCTACGTTACACATACACCTATGCTGATTCCTACTAGGTAACTAAACTAGTTGTAAATATTTATTTCTGATTTTTTTCTTCTATTTTCTTAGAACGAATCGATTGTTTTTGACTCTCCTCATAGTAACTTTTTGGAATCACCACAGCTTCTGAGGTGGTTTCCAGAGCTATTTTTCCCTTTGATTTTAGCTTGTCTACTTCCTTCAGGTATTTCTCAATGAATCGAAATTGATTAGGGAAGTCATTTTCCTTCAGCTAAAAGTAAAAAAATCCTCCAATGATTATATTTTATTAAAATTATAAATTAGACCTTGTAAATGGGCGATCTATCAAGTACACACGTACAGTAATGTCTTTGTTCATCTGGTTGCATAGTAGAATGTAAAGATTTCTAATGGAATCCTGCAACTGTTGTACAGTACCGAACTGTTTCCGGGTGTGATTTTTAGTCATATACAATATATCTTCAATTCGAAGGTTTGTTTGCTCCATTATTGAAGAGCAGATTCTTAGTTGATCAAGATATAGACTCGATGCCATGATTTCTTCTCGTTTTGTCTAGAAGCAGAACAATACACTTTACAATGAAGTTGATCATTTATTTAGCAATAACATAATTTTTCACAATCAAATATAGCTAACTTTTAATTTGCATTTTTTCGGACATTTTTTATAATCAAATCAAGCTTACATTTTTAAGGCTAGAGAATTCATTCGCCTTAACAAAGCGTTGGGAAATATGATTGGTAGTTTTGGAATGGAGATTTCTTTTGATATTTAAAAGGTTTTGAAAACTGTGTAAAATGTGTTTGCGATTTTTAAATGTTCTGTTACTTTCTTCCAGAACACTTTCAATGTATTTGTTGAACAAAAGAAAATTTTCCAGTCTTGATGTAACTGTTCCTTTTACTTTCTCTAAGCATGCCAATTCTTTTTGAAGTCTTGTTACTTGAAGGGACACGACATTGGTCTCATCCTTAGCTTTTATCTCTCTCCCTTTATAACGAGATCTGGCTGCTCCACAATCCTATTTGAAAGATTGTTTTACATTTTACGGTAATATTATATGAAATAGGTACATATTTTTCAATAAATTACGGCTCCAATGGCCCAATTGAAAATTCATGCATTTTCACTTAGAAACAGTTAATGCATACCTAATCTGAAATTTTATTGTTCTCAAAAAGCTATCAAGAATCTGCTCATACCCATACCTTATGATAATGTTGCAACTTGGGAATCGATTTCTGCAAAAATCTGTTTCTCGATTCAGCAATTTCCCATCTAATTTCCAAATTATTCTGCACGTTCTCATAATCTTTTTTAGCAACTTCTAATGTATCATCGAGATCTGATAATTCTTTCCATAGTTTTTCTATTTCAACGGATGGAGTCCACCTGACTTCATTATTAATGAAAATGGGATTCTCAAGGTGTTTCCTAAATAAATTAATAAGTAAGAAATGAGTTCATAATTGTGATTAAGTCAAAATACATAAAGCTGGCAATGTGACATGCTATTTACTTATTTAGAATCTCAATAGACAAATCGTCCTTAATTTCATTGTAGAAACAGTTGAAAATTTCACGTTGAAATTTATCCCAGAACTGATTACTATTCATATCCAAAACAGGGTTATGTGCAAGATTGAAAAAGTGATTATGAATTAGAATTTAGAGTACGTAATACGTGCTAAAAGGTAAATATGGGTGTCTCCTGAACTTCTAATAGTATAGTAGAAATGACATCATTTTTTAGTACATGGATAAATCGATCAAACATGCATGAATATTGTCCGAGATAAGCTATAGCTATGCTGTAAAAACGCACGTCCCAATCGTGATCTCAAATCGTCCTACCATATCACAGTTTGCATTCTTTGGTGTATAGATTTATAGTAGAATAAAAAGTGCATACAGGCGACATACGGGAATGGAGAATTCCCGTATGTCGCCAGTATGTCAAATCCCCCCTGTTCGATTCCAAAAAAAGGATGATTTTGCCGTAAAAGTGCGAAGAAATCGCATGGCAAATTTCATGCATTGTACGCTGGTTTTGATTCAAACTGGCTCAATTTTTCTCGCTTCCGATAATGACCACACCCCATTTGAAATTCATATTGGGTTGGGTTCTTGCCTTCCCCGTAATCAATTTCTGGATACGGCCCTGAATTGAATACGTTTCTGCTAATAATTTTCCATGCAGTTGTGTGCACGTAACAAAATACATTAATTAATCAAATTATAATATAGGACTTAGTTTTATTTAAAGATGCTAATGCTACCACATATTTATAGCCATATATCTGCTTTATTTGCTACACAGATTGTAAGACATTACCAGGGCATATGACAAACAGCATATATGCCCTGAGACATTACGGTATCTTATTTATGAGTATGAGGCAATGCTAATTAAATGCATTTATTTATGGTCTAACAGCAGATGTCGTAAAAAATGTTAAAAAAGGTTGTAGGTGATGCCCCAATACGTGTACGTACTTTAGTATTTAATACATAATATTATAATAATACATCGTAATTTTATTATAAAACTATTAATCACTATAATTATTGTTATATGCTTTACAAAACCCTTTTCATGACTCATTATGGAATAATTCTGAAGCACAGTTAAATAAAGGGCAGAAATACAAGGAAAATTAAAAAAAACACAAATAAACAAATCAAACAAATATGTTTGCATAATGCATACTAAACAAGACTCACGATTATTAAATTATTAAAATTATTTATAGATTTGTTTTGTTAGTTAGCTTTAGAATTTCCCTTTGATTCAGCATTTGCCCTCAAAATCGACCCCGGGCTTGGATACCTGAAAACGAAAGTAATAAGGGATTAAAATAATTGAATATTATAGATGAAAGAAAATGTATTGTAGATTTGGACACGTGAGTGGAGATATTGACAATTGACAGTATTCTGAAGATTAATAAAAATCTCGTGAAAAATTATATTTGTCAATTTGTCGTTAGATGACATACTGTAAAAAGCAATACAGATATATGTATAGAAACTAATCAGACTATTGACGATTTATAAACGCTATAAATAATTCATTAAACAATATAAATAGGATATTATTGGCAAACTATTCAATTAACATGTATATTGTCCCCACACATTCACAGATCTACTGTTATGTTGATTTCCTCAGTGTAGGTAACATGGAAATAATGAATAAGAAAATCATAAGGATGACTAACGGGCGCATTTGAAATAGAGGACCCGTGGCAGTAACATCAACTCCAGTTTTTGCTTCGTTTCCAATTATTAATCCGCTAGACCAAGTTCCCCTGTGAATAAATTATGCAAGAATGAACAAATAAATAAACTGGTACATAACTAACATAACATTACATGTGTGTTGACATTCTCACTGTGGCATAATAAATCACAGACTGTCTTACCGAGGGATATCTGAATATGCAGCAGGATCCATAGGATCTAAATCGTCCTTTTCTCGTTTTCTTCTTTCCTTGTCAGGTCTCTTATAACTACTTGAACTTAATCCGACAGTAGTTGATCTACTTAATTTCTCCACAACAGTATCCTTTGGCACCATAGGAGGGGGCATTGCTAATGAACTTTTCTCCTTTTCAAATAAATCAGCTCTTTGCTCAGCAGCAGATTTCCCAGGATTAGCCTTCGGATGACGAGGACTTAACCAACAAACCACATCGGTTTTTGCGTCCCAGTAATAATATCTTCCACTACAAGATTACAAACACATAAATATTAAGAGAGAACGCGTGTAACAATAACAAACTGTCTTTCATATTGTAAATTACGGATACGGAAGTTGTGTTAGCATCACATAACACTGCCCATTCATATCGATCCATAAAATATAAATAAATAATCTATAATCTATGATTAACGATAATGGGAAAACTTACGTTCCAGAATCGAATACTTCCGTCCAATTTGGAGGAAGTGGATATTTTTTCAGCATCTTGAGACGTCGGGCGTTGTATTTTCCTTCAGGTTGGGATTTACCCCTACCCCATCGACTAACACAATACTGAGTGCATTGATGATATATATTCGATTTATTTGGACATCCATAATGACCCATTTTGTGAAATTTCGTAAGTGTGGGGCCCCTAGAACCTGCAGATTTCGGGTTGCCGGATGATGTAGTGCTTTTTGGATCATCGTAACTTTCTGCTATCACCTCTTCCACATAACCTGCAAAATATTCAATTTGATTTTATATTTTAATTTTGTCATTATCAAACCGTATTTTATGCTTAAAACGTAATTATTCAACATTACCTGAATTTGGCTCAGACGACGATTTAGGTTTGGATTGCTGCTGCTGCTGCTGCTGTAGTAAGCCTCTTTTTGCTAATTTCGCTGCCAAAGCTGGAGGTAGCGGCATAGTTTTATCTTTGATCAGTGTTGTGGAATCCTTCTAAACTTCTCAACGAAGCAATTAAGTCAAATTGTCGCAATTATAATCCTATTTTAATGAGGTTTTTCTGTCATTTCTGTCGAAGTCGACACCGAAAAAACAAATACATAAACAATAGAGTTAATATTAAATTACGCTCTAAAAGCAACACACATGCACTGTCCTGCACCTGCACAACTTTTAGTTGCACGGCACGCATAACTATATAGCCAACAACGGCTTTATTACTACGTTTCCTAAATTAATCGGATTTCGGGTGGGAGAGGGGTAAGCAAATGTCCCCCCATGGCTACGCCAATGTGTCACACTAAAGTCATTTTGACTTCCATTTATAAGAGATGGGTCATTTATGAAACATTAATATACAATAATTTTTACTTTGATAATGTGTCTTCAGTACATTTAAGAAATTAATTCTTTAACCTGGGTCGTCGGGAAAAAAATATATTTTTAAATATATTTTAATACATTATAATTTAAACATAAAATTTTTACCCGAAGAAAATAGTTATGTTAACCTGGTTGGTATTGTATAAACATTTGTATGAAGTCTTTAATTACAGTTGGCTGGTAGAAAGTGTATGCATACAGATTTTACAGATGTATACATTTTAATTCAATTGTTTTAAACCTCAAATCATTAATAATGTCATCATCACCAATTCTTTAATTCATTCACATTTTATTTGTCTCTAATTTGGCAAACTTTCATTACAATTTTTATTTAAGCAAGGTTTTATAATTTCAGTTTTCATAATATGAAACACCTTGCTCACATTGCGGACAGCGTGTAATCAGATAAAGACTAGAGGTAGAGAGTTAGAGAGTACATTACTCCGTTGTCTGTCTGTAGTATAAAGACACTAACGAATAAGTGCACTTTCTTATCTATTTAAAGTCATCAGTCAAAATAATTTTGAAAAGCAAAGCAGAAGGTGTAGTGTTATCGGCTACAGTTATTTCATCTCCAGATTTAACTCCCAATTCTACAGAAAAACAAAATGTAGCTGTTATTGTTTCAAAATATGACAATGAAGTGAATGTAGAGCGAAGTCTATTAAGAGTTTGTCTTTTTCAATCAATTTTTTGATTGAAAATTGAAGTTGATTTAATTAGAGCAAAGTTACCTATCAAAGTAAGCTTAAGGTTTTCACTGGTACAACCCAAGTTTGACATGAACAAAGTTTTAGTCTTCCCCTCGATTTTAGCTATGATACTAGGGGATGTCATCTGATAATCTATGCTCTCCATCAAAAAGGTGACAACTTCTTGAAGAGTAACTCCATTATGGAACTCAAGCATTGTGACTTTGCCAGAGCAAGCCGAACAATTGTTCTGCAGTGAAAGAAATTAAAGTTTTAGTCTCAGTAATTAGTAATTAATACAAAGTTTTTATGAAACATTAAATAAAAAATATTGCTAACCTTCCTTTCACCTTCATAACAATTTGTGTAGATACCTTCGATGTCACAAAATCCCATGCAATTATTTAGAGGCCAATAACAACTTGTAGCGTGTTTAAAAACTTCCGTCGCACATGCAGCAGCAATTATAGCATTAGTAGAAGCAACAGCAGGCATAATATTTTTAATCACACCTTGAGTTAAACGGTATGTAACGCCGGTGATTCCTAAAAGCAAAAGATGAAGTGCAAAAATACGGGTGCTTACATTTAACAACCCAATAATTGCTACGATCAAAATAAATTACCGTATTGGGTAGCTCGTTCCATAGCTCGTTCATAAATCCAGGTGATGTGAGCAGGGTCGTCTTCATCGATAGATGTTTTAAAAGGCTCTTCTTTTGCCCACAATATTATTCTGGCATATTCTACACAATGTTCTGGTAATCGAGGGGTGGTTGCAATCGTACATGAAGGATAATTGACCTATTTAATGAAATTAACATTTAAATTATTTCTTTCCAAGAACACCTTATTAGTATTAGGAAACTAAAAAAATAGTAAAATGAACTAAATATTCATAACATCGATTTTAAACAAGTAAATTCTTACAGCTGGAAGGTATAGGTCAATCATGCACTCAATGCATGCGGTACTCTTTGGGATTATTGCTCGTACACTTCCCTTAAAGCCTTCTGTTCCCCCATCAATAATGATGGGAACGAAAGAACCTTCTTTCACTTTGCCATCATCCTCATATTCAACCAAGGACATTATCATGTCATTCAGCCAACGTCGAGCCTCAATGGAATCTAATCCACTTACAACGACGTGAAAAGTCTTGTAGAAACTTTCATTCTTTTCCTGAATTTTGCAGAAATGCCAATTAAAAAGTAAAAATTAGTGTTAACTTTAAATGATTTATTTGATCGAAAAGTGAATGATGATTGACAGTGTAGCTACGATTATACAATATACGACACTTACGATACAACCTTAGCCCCCTGTATTCTTTCATTTATAAATCTTGCAGCCACTTCCGCCTTAGACTGCCCAATATCATCCATACGAAATAGAAATTGTCGATTTAAATTGGAAATATCTATTTTGTCCATGTCAATAACGTGAACATTATGAAATCCAAGAAGAACCAAATTCTTTAACAATTCACAACCTAGACCACCGGCCCCAACCACTAAAACACGACAAATGTCCCTTATGCGACGAAGGTTGCTTGGTGATGGTTCAAAATCTGGGTGACAAAACGGGCTTGGTCGTTCCAATATTTTCCGAATGTGATTCCATCGTACTGGAGGCACTGTAGCAGTTCGAGTTAGTTTTATCATCTATCAAAGAAAGTTTTTCTTTTTGTACAACTATTCAAAATGAAATTATTATATGGTAAAATAATTTATCATGCGAAAAGTAGTGGGAATAGTTATTTTTGCTAACTCTATCTGTGATCTGTCGGTGCTGTAAAACCTTTGCATGCGCTGGTTTCATGGAATTGTATTTCAGGAAAAATAGACTTCGTTTATAAATAATGCAATAAATAAATAATAATATAGCTTTGGTTACTTCTCATGAAAAATTAATGTTCGGTCAATCGACAATTTCCTAATATAAATAAAAAATATTTCTTTCTAATAGAAATTAAAAAAAAATATTACGTTATTGACGAAAATATTTCTTCATTTATTCACATTACCGCATTTTGGGTCAAACAGATATCGAGATTATTTTAAATGGCCATTAGTCTTAGATACATTAACGAAAGTTTCCATTATGATTTTGATTACAACGAGATTATTTTTAATTTCAGCTTTCATATCGCTCTATCATCCTAGATGGTAAACAGCATTCAAGCAATATTAACGTCATCTTTCAAAACAATTTTGAAAATTAAAGCTGAAGGTGTAGTTGGATCAGCAACGGTTATTTCATCACCAGATTTAACCCCCAAAGCTACATCAAATATAGGATATAATTATTAAAGTGCATCAATATTGGATAATATGTAAAAAAAAACTCTACTTTGCATGTGCAAATAAATTAAGAAGTCCTTTAGAATAACTTTAACTTACGGCAAACAATTAAAACGATCAAAACAACTAGCCATCAATTTTTGATGGAAATTGAAGCTGATTTAATTAAAGCAAAGTTACCTATCAAAGTAAGCTTAAGGTTTTCGCTGGTACGTCCAACGTTTAACATGTACAAAGTTTTAGTCTTCCCCTCAATTTTAGCTATGATACCAGGAGATTTCATCTGATAATCTCGGCTCTCCATCAAAAATGTGACAACTTCTTGAAGAGTAACTCCATTATGGAACTCAAGAGTTGAGACTTTGCCAGAACAAGCTGAACAATTTTCCTGCAAAAAAACATGTTTATATTTTATATGTACATAAAATAAATGTATGCGTGATATATTAATCAGGAAAATATTGCTGTAATGGGGAAAATGTTACTAACCTTTCTTTCGCCTTCATAACTGTAAGTGTAGATACCTTCGATATCACTAAAGACCATGTAATTATTCAAAGGCAGACAACAACTTGTGACAAGTTTGAAAACCTCTGTCGAACAAGCAGCAGCAATTACAGCATTGGTAGAAGCAACAGCAGGAATAATATTTTTAATCACCCCTTGAGTTAAACGGTATGTAACGCCGGTGATTCCTAAAAGCAAGCAAAAGATGAAATGTAAAAATAATGGTGCTTGCATTTTACAACGCAATATTTGCTACGCTACGATCGAATTACCGTATTGAGTAGCTCGTTCGATAGCTCGTTCATAAATCCAGGTGATGTGAGCAGGGTCGTCTCCATCGATTGATGTTTCAAACGGCTTTTCTTTTGCCCACAATATTATTCTGGCATATTCTATACAATGTTCTGGTAATCGAGGGGTAGTTGCAATCGTACACAAAGGATAAGTGACCTATTGTAAAATTGGTAATAATAATTATGAACGTTAAGATAACAGCTGGATAAATTAAGTAGGTTTTAAGAAAAAAGTATTTCAAAAAGTCAATAAATTCTTACAGCTGGGGGGTATAGGTCAATCGTACATTCAATACAAGGCGTATTCTTTGGGATAATCACTCGTACACTTCCCTTAAAGCCTTCTGTTCCCCCATCAATGATTGGAATATATGACGCTTCTTTTACCGTACCATCATCATCATATTCAAGCAAGGACATAATCATGCCATTCAGCCAACGTCGAGCCTCAATTGAATCTAATCCACAAACAACGACATGAAAACTCTTGTAGAAACTTTCACTTTTCTCTTGAATTTTGCAGCAATGCCTATACAAATACACAAAATCCTAATTATATTTGATGGAAAAGTGAATGTTGATTGAAAGCATATATATCTATAATATTTAAATAACACTTACGGCACAACCTTAGCCCCCTGTATTCTTTGATTTATAAATCTTGCAGCTACTTCCGCTTTATACTGACCAACATCACCAATACGAAATAGAAATTGTCGATTTAAATTGGAAATATCTATAGTGTCCATATCAATAACGTGAACGTTGTAAAATCCAAGAAGAACCAAATTCTTCAACAATTCACAGCCAAGACCACCGGCTCCAACCACTAAAACACGACAAGTGTCCATTAGGAAACGCAGGTTGTTTGGTGATGGCTCAAAATCTGGGTGACAAAAAGGACTTGGTCGTTCCAATAATTTCCGAATGTGGTTCCAACGTTCTGGAGGCACTGTAGCCATTTCGGTACCCATCTGTTTAATAAATGAAAAATGCTCTGTTCACGTTAATATATTAATTAGTTACTGTTTACTCTTATACGAAACAAAACCAAATATGAAATAATACACCTAAAAGACTTCTAAGACAAAAATATCACATGAAAGGTAATTTTTTGATTTGTTGTTTGTATTTAAACAATCAACAATGATTGATGGATGATAGTTTTAAATAGCTTACATTGCTTTGATGTGGCCTAAGTGAAAACTGAAGGCTGACACTTGACAGTCGTGCCAGTCGTTGGTCGTGCCTCGTGCGTGCGTGATGATAGTTGAGATGTTGAGAAGTTATTTTTGTTTGCTCTTAAAATATGCCCAATGTTTCAATTTTTAAATTTTAGAAGGAATTACAACTTTCAGCTCAATAATAATTTTTTTTCTCCAGAATCAACAATTCTACATCAACCGGTTCCAGCTGAGGTCCGGTGGTAACTGTGTACAGGAGTTGTTTATTTTGACAAAGTTGAACTGAAATACCGTAAGGCGGTCTTTATGGTAAGTTTGAATACACAAAAGTGAAAGCCCAAAGGTGAAATCGTGGCGGAGAAAGCAATCTTTGCAAGTTAGATGAGCTAGATTGCGCTTTGCGTTCCAGCCCCGAAATAAACCTAATCTTTCCTGGAACAAGTGAAAGCCCAATGCATTAGATTAGAAACAACATAATAATACAAGGAAGAAATTCTGGAGATATAATATAAATCATCCTTTGTCCTTTTGATTTTTCTTGGCCCAAAGGGCTTAAGTGGTTACACTTGGTACTTACTAAGTGGCATTGTTCAAAGCTTCGTATTTCCAAACACTTATTCTTGACCTTTTTGATGTATTTATCGTTGCATCAAAAAGCTGTATTGACTTGGTTCACAGCATAGGAATTTGTATATACCTACGCAAAAATTTTAGGATATTATATTATATTCATACCTAAAAGGGATTAAATGTACACACTACATTTCCGAATTCCGATTATGCTGCATATTAAGTTAGTTTTAATCCAATTATGGACTAAATGACACCTTATTATACTATTTTTGCTATCCCAATATTTAATTTCTGTGTACAACCTTGTTGTGCACCAGCGGTAAATATTTTCGGTAGCGCGGTAGCAATGATACCGGGGAAATTTGGAAATATTATCCCCGCCCCCAGAGGGGGCCGGGCTTCCCCAGGGAACTCCGGATCTTGGCTAGCCCACTCATAGTGCCCAGTTGGGCCAATTGGAGGTTAGAAAATTTTGGCAAACGTGATAGCAATTCTACCAGAGAAATTTAACCCAACTCCCTGAGGGAGACTTAAAATAATTCAGGCAAAATAGAAAGTTCTGAAGCATCATTTAGCGTTCGGTTCGAAAACTCAAAACCATAACTAATTATTTTTTATAACTTTATAGATCAAGCAGAGTTCAATATTTCATCCAGAGATTTTATATAATTGTATTTGGACCTAAAACAACTTAAAGCACAATAGAAATTTTTGAAGCACCATATAGCGTTCAAATATTGGAAGCATTATTTTGTCTAGAAATTTGTGAAGGTGTATTTCGACCTAAAACAACTAAAAGCACAATAGAAATTTTCGAAAGCATCATATTTAGTTGAAAAAATGAAAGCATAATCACATGTATTTTGAATCTTTATGGATCAAGCAGAGTTCAATATTTCATCCAGATATTTGTGAAGGTGTATTTGGACCTAAAAAAACTAAAGCACAATAGAATATTTCAAAAGCATCATACTAGTTGAAAAATAGAAAGCATATTTAAATGTTTTTTGGAAGCAGAGTTCATTAATTTCATGCATAGATTTTATATAATTGTATTTGAACGTAAAACAACTAAACGCACAATAAAAGTTGGC
This sequence comes from Pogonognathellus longicornis, assembly GCA_034694085.1. Classification (NCBI taxonomy): domain Eukaryota; kingdom Metazoa; phylum Arthropoda; class Collembola; order Entomobryomorpha; family Tomoceridae; genus Pogonognathellus; species Pogonognathellus longicornis. The sequence continues at coordinate 1,400 of JAQFYB010003412.1, read as the reverse complement.
GGACCACAACACTTCGTTTTAAATTTAAAAGCATAATTACATGTTTTTTTGGAACTTTATAGATCAAGCAGAGTTCAATATTTCATCCAGAGACTTTATATAATTGTATTTGGACCTAAAACAACTTAAAGCACAATAGAAATTTTTGAAGCACCATATAGCGTTCAAATATTGGAAGCATTATTTTGTCTAGAAATTTGTGAAGGTGTATTTCGACCTAAAACAACTAAAAGCACAATAGAAATTTTCGAAAGCATCATATTTAGTTGAAAAAATGAAAGCATAATCACATGTATTTTGAATCTTTATGGATCAAGCAGAGTTCAATATTTCATCCAGATATTTGTGAAGGTGTATTTGGACCTAAAAAAACTAAAGCACAATAGTAAATTTCAAAAGCATCACACTAGTTGAAAAATTGAAAGCATATTTAAATGCTTTTTGGAAGCAGAGTTCATTAATTTCATGCATAGATTTTATATAATTGTATTTGAATCAAAAACAACTAAAAGCACAATAAAAATTGTCAAACCATAATATTTCGTTTTAAATTTGACAGCATAATTACATGTTTTTTGGAACTTTATAAGTCAAGCACAGGGGCGTATCCAGGTCAAACATTTGGAGGGGGCTTGACCAAACCTTTGTTGTATAAGTCAAATTCTCGCGCGCAACGCTAAAAAAATTTCTCCAAATTTACACAAGTTCAAGTTAAAAATCAAAGTACATTACAAATCATTGCGTGTAGGGCGAAAATTATTTACAAATTTGAGCCAAAATTGTGCACATTTAGGTCACAATCAATGAAAATTGCAATCAATTCGAGCGTAGTGCGAAAATTGTTGAGATTTTTAGCATTTTTATGGCAAAAATAACCTCTTTTTTGGGTTGCTTGAAAATGCTTATTTTATCTAGTGTAAAGCCCCCATTAAATACGCCACTGGTCAAGCCGAGGTAAATATTTCGTACAAAACAATATTGAACATTTGTAAGGCAATTTAAAGTATCCCATGTATTATTTACCATTGGAGTTCTGTGAGACTTTGAGAAACAATGTAGAACGATATTATTTTACTTTTTCTCCCAAAATTAGGAAAATCTCCTACTCTTCCCATTGATTAATATGCTATTCTAGGGAGTTAGGAACTGATGGAGCTTTTGTGAAAATTCGCATATTATTATTATCCAAACGTGGTGGGAATGGGAAATGAAGAGCCATCACTATTTAATTTTGTCTCCAAAGTCTCCATTCATTATGCACTATACGAACCCTACATTTATTAAAAAACGAATTAATTCCAATTTTGGAGTTTCAAATTTTATTTGTTTCTACCTCATTCCTACATCCTCTTTAAATTTTAGTCAGGATGACATCAAAAAAGTCATACATGGACTAAAAA
>JAQFYB010003411.1:0-19579 GCA_034694085.1 Pogonognathellus longicornis | reverse complement strand
AATATTATGATTTATTCGAATGTGCAGCATAGAGTTTTAATATGGCACATATATTAATTATGTTATAATTTAAATATTTACCCTGTCTGAAATTCTCTTAGTGTACAATAAATTTTGGAATTTATGTTGTAGAATTAATTATGCAGTTATATCATTCATAATAGGTATATATGCAATGACTATATTATATTCGCCGAGTCACTTTAGTATATACAATATCAGTTGATGTTGCATACCTATGTAAATTTTTAATGTTAGTTCATTGGGGGGATAAGAAGGATAATATTATAAAGTGAAAAACAGTTTCCATGAAGTGTGGAAAATATGTGTATAGCTGTAAATGTATAACCGTATTGGAAGTACTGGCAGAATGTCTATATTACATTTCAACTCAATGCAGTATTTAGGAAATGTCGTCATTACAAACAATATTATTATGTCGTTGTAATATTTACCTACTTATACACTGTTAGATGCAGATATACTAAAAATTTGCTTACTCCACATGTTACAATAAGACTAGTAATGTCAGTAATGTGCAATTAAAATGATTATATGACACAAATTGAAGTTAAATGATCATTCCAGCCACGATAGTTCATACTTTCATAGTTCGGCTTTATTAACGTGACAAGATCAGGCAATCAAATTTTACAATCAGAATCAATAAATAAAAATTAATTTACCACTGCTGTATCTCTACCATTGATGTCACAGAATAATAATTCCTTTAACTTAACGTAATTTACTTAATTATAAACAAATTCTAAGTTCCTTTCATTTTGAATTGTAGCCCTTAAATCACTCAATAGTTTGTATGATGTAAGGTCTTGGAAAACCCATTTTCTTGGTAATTTATTCCAAGCTATGATAGCTGAGTGGTGCACTGACCTACGAAATGAGTCATGTCATTGACTGCTCCAACTTTAACTTCAACCAATAATTAAAGATTTAGTTTTTGCAATGAGTCTTATTAACACTTCAATAAATGTGGAACTGAACTGGTAATAACTGTAATCGCAACTCGATTAATACAAACGATGCCCTGCTTGAGACATCAGTGCAAATAATATCTTATATTGCTATATAAATTTCTTAAAACCCATTCATTTCTTTACAATTTAATAACCCCAGTCTCATATACCTACCTAAATTAACTTGTATCCAAACCATTTCTGTTTGGTTTGTATGGTATATTATTGTGTTCACTCTTCCAATAACATACTAATAAAAATAATTTGAGATGGTAATTTATTTCTCATACAATAAATAAATGTCAATACTACAGATATACTACAGAAGAAGCAAAGTAATTGTAGGTGCATACTAACAAGTAAACAGCCATAAAAATGTATGTATTTATATTGGATAAAAGTTTTGCAGGAGCAACATAACAAAAAATATCTACTACACTGCAACTACTATAATACAAAGAAAAAGAGCTTTATCCAGCAAAATTGGGCAAAGTACTGAGGATTTTGTGTAATTTAATACTTGATGTAGTTAACTAATTAAAATTAACGAATTCTTATTTTTAATCTGGTCGTCTGTCTGTCACATCCTGCAACAGGAAGCGATAGACAAATGCAAGCGAGCACTAACTGTAAGTAACGGTCGAACTTTCTAGGACCGGATGGTAAGTAAACTGAAGATTAGTTTAAGGAAGTAGAGATAAAGTCGCTCTTGTATAGGTACGCTAGGTCAGGAAATACACCAAAACCAAGTCGAGGGAATCCTCAGAAGCCAAAGGAGTCTGTTACAGAACATCCACACACATAAAAAGTCACAGTGAATGCACAATCCGGTGCTTCGATTTATGTAAAGGCACCCGGGATTGGCGCCAGAGGCGCCCTCCGGGGTTGGGGAGCCCGGGGTTGGCGCAAATGTCAGAGGGCGCCTTATGTGCAGCAAAATTTTCAAATTTTATGGGGTTGGGGCGCCTTTTTTGTGGGGTTAGGGGCGCCTTTTTTGTGGGGTTGTGGGCGCCTTTTCCCAAAATGTATTTTTCGACTTTTAAATGTTCATACTAAATGCATGTAAAATGCATTAGTAAATATTGAATTTTGACAAATTAATCATGCCAAATCTATGACTATAATGACCAGAGGGAGGATATGTATAGATATTAGATATGTATGTATTCGTGTATACATCTGTGTACAGTGTGTAGGTAAAATTACACTTTTATTTATATTGCATATTGTCATTGTTACGTTCAAGATCATTGTACACTTTTATTGTACAATGACAATATAACAGAGCAAAAGTAAGGCAACTAAACTAAATAAAATGTTTAGTTTAGTTAGCATTATATTAGTATTTACATATTCACATTATATTAGTATTGTCTAATTTCAATTGTCATTACAAATTAAATTGCATTTTGGAGTCTTTTGATTGAAGAATGGATAGGATAGAGACATGCTTTTTAGTTTTTGGCTTTGGCAATTCAGTGTGCCCGTCGCCGGGCGCCCAATTCTCGGGTGCCGGGCGCCCGAAAATAGGACGCCCTTGCTCCACGGGCGCCTGCGGTGCCCGACGGGGTTTGGGGCGCCTCGGGGTGCTTATTTACAGAATGTACACGCGGGGAGGGTGGGATTCATTATTTTTAGTAGGTTAGGTTAGGTTACGGGGGTGTGGAGGCGGAGCCCCCACTTTGGTTTAATACTGGGATAGTATAGGTAGTATCGCAAAATTTAGTTGCACTACGTCTTAATTTACATGTACATTCTGGAAATATGCCCCCGGGGTTGAGGGCGCTATTCGGGCACCCCGGGGTTTAAACCCCACATGTGAAATCGAAGCACCGGCCTAACCTCAAACCTCTTTAAAAGTTAGGTTATACCGAAGGCAAAGGGGCAGCCTGAAACCAAGCAACTAATGAACAAACAGATCATTCATTGGCATTGACAGAAACAGAGCTCTCGTGGAGGTAAAGACAGCCGGTAAATTACATTCATATGTGTTGTTGTTTTCACGAAATAAAAATTGAGATATTTTTTATTATTAACACGAATTATAATTTATATTTAATAATTAAAATCTGAAAAGTAACCACACTTTTATATTGTAATTTAGCTTACAAACTGGAAGTTTTTGTGCATATTAATGGAATGAGTTTAAGAAGATTGGATTAAAATAACGAAGAAATTTTGAATTGTAAACCTATTCAACTTTGAGCATGGATAGAAACGCTAACTGTGATGAACAAAAATGCTCAACAACTAAAAATGAATCCGACAACAAGAAACGAGAAAACTTCTTAAATTGGCCAGACTATTTTATGGCCGTTGCATTCTTATCTGCCATGAGATCCAAGGACCCTTGCTCTCAGGTAAGTTGCAAATAATATATTTCTTTTTTATTAATAATTTTACTTGAACCTGTATTAACGTTTGTTTGATTATGGTTGATGGTAAGTAAAACATAGACTGAGGGTTTCATATCATGAGTTTAGAAAATTGTATCTTAATTGATTGCGCAATCATTTTTCAGGTTGGTGCATGCATCGTCAACAAAAACAAGAAAATAGTTGGAATCGGCTACAATGGAATGCCTCTTGGGTGTAGTGACGACGAGTTTCCCTGGGGAAAGGAGTCAAGCAACAAGGTCGAAACGAAGTATATGTACGTTTGTCATGCCGAAATGAATGCAATTTTAAATAAAATAATCGGTGAACTGGATGGCTGTTCGATTTATGTTGCTCTGTTTCCTTGTAACGAATGTGCCAAATTGATTATACAGTCTGGAATTCGAGAAGTTTTTTATTTTTCAAACAAAAATTGGGAAAAAGAGGAGTGTGTAGCTACACGTCGAATGTTTGATGCCGCTGGTGTCAAATATAGCCAACACATACCGTCTAGCAAACAAATCGTAATTGACTTTGAAGCCATCGATTGGAACAAGGATCCACAAATGCCTCCCACCCCAGCTAAGTTAAAAAAAGTGGACTAGAAAATAATAATTGTACTAAACAAACTTAGTTATTAATTAAGGAGATTACTATATAATATTAAGTAATCACTGTATATACTTTAAAAAAATTATTGATAATATTTGCAAGTATGAATTTTACTGTTCGTCAGTAAAAATACAGAATTTACATAATGATTTTTAATTTCGCAGTTGTTGTTCTATAGGCTTTAATAATTTAAATTTAGATTTATTATCAATTCTGAATCAACATTTTATATGCCTAGTTACCTTTAATGCCAAAAAGATTCCTAATTGTCAATTCATTTCCTTTTTCAAATATGTGCAAATGTTCGCTAATTTTACATGAAAATTTTATAATAATAATATTTACACCAATCTTTACAATATGAAGCATCTAAGCATCTTTTTGTTATTAGTTTATTTATAGCATTTATAAACACTTTTCTACTTCCCCTAAAATAAATAATTTATAAATGAAAAACAAGGGGGACACCTGTATGCATGCGCGTAGCCAGTGGGTGCACGTGCACCCCCCAGAACCATTTATTATGATAATAAAATTGCAATAAATCAGTCGCACTATGCGCGAATGTTTTGCATTTTACTTTGGTTTTGACTTAAATTGACTCAAATTTTTATTTCTACGCGTGATAACAATACAAACTCATTTTTACGTCATATTGAAATTTTGATTTTTCCAGGATATGAATTCCTGTATAAAATTTTCCTGTGCACCCTCCAGGTTAATATCCTGGCTACGGGCCTGTATGAATAATAATCGCAAGTGAGAAACGATATTTTAATTAATATATGCGTAAGAGTTTGATAACTATCGCCGTTAATATACTATGTAATCTACCGAAAACCAAACTGCATTATTGTGAATGTGAAACACTATGAAAGAACTCATGCCAAACATATTTATTATTTGAAGGTCATATACCTGTAATTAAGTCCCTTTAAGGTCTTTCTAATCACAATAATGAAATGAGTGCCTAGTTTTAAAACTTTTATAATCTGTGATTTTACAAGAACATCTATAATTATGTAGCCTTTAAATAAATAGCCTGTAAATATACTTTTATAAGTAACGAAATGGTTTTATTGTAATAAAACTAAAAAATATGTTTCATGAATGCTATTTGCAATAATTATGAATTTTGTTGTTTCCATTTATGTTGATCACACTGATTTTTCTAATCAAGGAATAAGACGTAATATTATTAGTAATTGTTAGATTATCATGCAGATCTACTTTTAAGACATTATTAATGTTTTTATTATTTAACATAGATTTACCCAGACACAGATGACATAAATTATACTCATTTACAAACGAATGCATTCATGTCAACAACATAAGACAACATTTCAACGTTTAAATATAATATAATATTTTATATACAACCAAAGAGCATAAGGATGTAGTACTTAAAATTGCATATAAAATACAGTATATAATTAACCTTTAAGACATTAAGAGGGATGCTAAAATTTATCGGTATTACTGAATTTCAGATCTCGCTTACAAAAAATTTGAAACACTCATCCATAGAACTGCAAATAGTGTTTATTGTATAAAATATATAATAATATAATACACATACACCACACTACAACATGCTTTATTACTGCAGCAGACAGCACCAATATTCAATTGTGTATGAGACTGCACTCACTCTAAAATTCAATCTTCTAGTGGTAATATTTTTACACCCAATTTAACAATCGTATATAGTATTATACTTTTTGTTTAGTACCCTTCCTCTTCTCTTGTTACCAAAATATGTTTTCAAATCTTCACAAAATATAACTTTGAAAAGTAATAATTAGGTATTAATTACTTGTCCATAGTTAATGTAAATTAGGTCTTTTTATGAGAAATATTTTTCAGCAGAAAAAAAAACATATGCCTTTCTTTACATTAAATTAGGTACTATTTATGTACAGAACAAGATAATAAAATTATTCTTATATTTTTCCCACATTATAACAAACAATTTGAAAATGTACTAATCGGATAGGATTGTTCTATAAAACATCAGTTCGTCAGTGCATACTTGCATAGCATTTAAATGAACATCACATTACCATACATATTATAATGAATAGATATAATATTGCCTACTATTTACTATTTGCACAATTTACAGTAGATCAACCTTACATTTTTATTTTTGAATTGATAAATTGAAAATGTGTTTCATTTACAGTAAATACAAACCCATCGACTTCCAATGCCAAACAACGATATGGAAACAAGCAAATTGGTCTCCTGTGACACATTTGTGTGTATGCCAGCAGGCACTTCAAAAAACGTCATAATATTTGGAAAAAATTCTGATCGTCCTGAGGGAGAAGTACAGGAAATCATCTACAATCCTAAGCAAACATTTGCTTCAGGTTCTAAACTTCAATGTACCTACATCGAAATCGATCAAATCTCGGAGACACACGGAGTGATATTGAGCAAACCAAGTTGGATGTGGGGGGCTGAAATGGGTTCAAATGAATTTGGGGTCGTTATCGGAAATGAAGCAGTGTGGACAAAACTAAACAACAGCCATGAAGATTTGACTGAAAAGCTACTTGGAATGGATCTTCTTCGTCTCGGTTTAGAAAGAGGCAAAACTGCTCTAGAAGCTCTTCAAATAATTACCGATTTGTTGGCAAAGCATGGACAAGGTGGTCCTTGCTCCGACACGATGACCAGCTTTAGTTATCACAACAGTTTCCTCATTGCTGACAAAAAAGAAGCTTGGGTTTTGGAAACAGCGGCTAACTTTTGGGCTGCAGAAAAAGTGGAATCTGTCTGGCGAAATATTTCAAATAGTTTGTCAATCGGAACAAAAATTGACTTGATGAGTCCCGGCTTGAAAGAAGAGACGAAGAAAATGAAATTGTGGGATGGAAAAGAACCTTTCCATTTTACAAATGTGTTTAGCGACAGTGACGCAGATGAAAGATTTCTTTCCGGTGGAAGACTACTCGAGAAATTGTCAAATTCCAAACAGTTTGATATTAAATCAATGATGAGCATTTTGAGAGACGAACGGAGTGGAATTTGCAGAGGGTGTGATGATTCATTTCCGTCAACATCAAGTCAAGTTTCCATTCTGCATAATTTTTCTAGTTCTACTCCCGATTGCCATTGGTTTACTGGAACACCTGACCCCAAATACTCAATGTATAAACCTTTCATTTTTTGTAACAATAGTGATGTTCCATTGACACCAATCACTCGATCACCAACTGTGGCTGATGATCAGGATCCAGCAAAAATAAAACCAAGATTTTTAACTGAAATTGATCGAAGACATGAATTGCATAAAGCACATGAAAAGTTCTACCCCAAGTTGGCAAAAAAATCAAATCGTGCATTACGAGATGTATTTGTTGAGATGGAGCATTCACTGATTGACACAGTCGACAACCTACTAAATAATTGGGGTACTCCTAATACTGAAAATAGTAATTCCGAAAAAGTTAAAAACTTGTTTAATGAATCGGCCCAAAAGGAATTATCTTTTTATCAAAAATCTGCTTAGTTTCTTGTTTCAAAATTTTAATTACAAGTACCTATATAGTACCTATCTTACAATTAGTTGAGTTTTAATTTTGTATGCAACAGCTCATTACGACATCACGTAATTCTTACTATTGATGTTTTATGTACATTATAGCGAAATAATTACACAGTATGCATTCATAATTTTAGTACGGGAAGTGACTGATGTTATGCAATACACGTTAAAATAGCAGCATAGAAAATTATTGTAGATCATAAGCTACAAGTAGAGTAGAGGTGCACATTGTTCCAATATCAATTATTAGCTAAACACTAATAAAATATAATGATTAATGTTATTAATGTAAGTAATATTTCTAGTGCTTCAGAGGAAAAAATCGACACACCTAATTTGAACTGCAATAATAATTACTATCCAACATTATGCAAACCAAAGAACGCTACTTGCAGATTATAAACCTTATGAGCTACAGTGTGTAGGGTATATACTACTACACCTAGATTTATGTATACTGTATTATGTCTGTAGGTCTTATAGGTACTATGTATGTAGTACTAATTATTTGTGAGTGTGGGTGAACTACAGATATTATCACGCAAAGTTTATGAAATGATTGTTACTTTGTTGTTCTTATAGTGGCTTCCCATCGTTGAAGGTTCGTTTCGAAATCAAAACTTTTCGAAACAATTCTGGCAAATCTTTGATTAGTAAGTAGTTGAATTCAAGACTGTATTTAGGGGGCAAAGGGGTCAATTGTCCACCCCGAAATCAAAAAAATCAGGGTATTTTACCGGAAAAAGTGCAAAATGTTTCGCGCTACGTGCGGATTTGATGTATTTTAGTTTGATTTCGGCCTAAATTAGCTCAAACGCGTTACGCGCGATAATGGACACTTTTGCCCAATATGTTGGTATTTTGCCCCTAGCGAAATGAATCCTAAATATGGCCTTGATTGAATTAGGGAATACTTATTGTTAGTTATTGTTAGTTAAACTTGGTTGAATTATAGTTTAAAGTAAACAATTTTATTGACTATTGTATTGATCAATTATATTTATAGTAAGCAAACAAAACAAAATAAATAAACCATCTTTGAAACTGCAAAACTGTTTATTTGCATCTTCAAGTATAACATTTTTAACTAGATTATAGAGCTACTTATAATTAGGTATAAAGCATTCATAAAGAGCATTTGAAAACTAAAAGTATATAAATTCAGTTCTTAGTAAAAACGGCATGGTGCTAGATGGAACTAAAGGAAAGTTGAATGACTTAACTTATTTTATTACTTACAAATTATTGAAACACTACAATTTTATTTGTTTATTTGCAAAAACTCTGAAGTATCGATGGTTTTGACTTCACCTGTACCTGTAAAATATAAGGACTTACTTATAATAATATTATTATTCATTTTTTGTTCCATTGAAAAATATATATATTAGTGGTGTATAACCATTATCGTATCCAGGAGGTGTACATGCACCCTCAGAACATCATTATGCACTAGATATATATCTTATAGATTTTGAAAATCATTTTTCGAAAAAGCAATAGTATAATGTAAAAAGACAAAAATATATTACTTTTTTTCTGTCATACAAAGATTTTATTCTATTTGCAATGAAGTAAGGATAAACTTCTATTTTAAAGAATATGTTTAAGTGGAAAGGAAACTTCTTCATTTCGGATCATTACTAAGTGGCAAGACATTTTCTTTAAAATCGGCTACTAAATCCGTAGTTGTTACATTTCTTCCGGGACTGTATACACAAACTACATATGAAAAGTTTTTAAAGTTCCCTGTTGCAATTCCCATAGTTGTCGTAGCTTTCCAAATCACTCTTGAAAAAATTAATGCATTGGTAATTGGGAAATTGTTTTCGATATGTTCCCAGTTGTATAATTTTTTACCAGGGAAATACCAAGAGGTGATGGCCCTAAGGATCAAATCTTTTTTGTCCAGATTTGGAGGTTCCTGGCGGAAGACATTTGTTTCCATGTTGTTGACCTTTGAAAATCCATTTTTTAGATTCATAAGAGCTTTTGCATTTGCATTCACATCCATACTGAAATTATTTGCCAATTTGTTAACAGCTTTTTGTGCTGCCTCATTAAACTGAAATGTGATTGAAAAATTTATTAGCAAATAAAAATTTCATTTAAGTAGCTACTCCATAAATTTTCATAAGTGTACTTACTTTCGGATCAATGTTGAGAGGTGGTGCGCCGTGTTTTGCTCTGAATACATTATGAAGGTTCAATGCAATACTTTCTTCTATTTTGGATTATACATTATATTAGTTACCGCGTAAGTTGGGGTATCATTACACGATTTTTCACTATTTTTGTAAATATTTTAAATATGTCTCAATGTTTTCAAATTATGTCTGCTTATTCATTCACCCTTGCTAGATAGTTGGTTCGCCCTCAAAAACCCCTACCCTCCGGACAAGTGGGTAGAGCCAGGTTTTTTTTTAAAAAAAAGTACTTCATACCTGGCATCGTCGGAAATATATCCTTTGTATTTAATTGTGATAATATTATTATAAAATGTCCCACATTTGTGCGACAACGTGCATTTGTAAACTGTAAAAGTACCCCTGATTGAATGAAATTTGTCAATTTTTTGAAAATTGGCTATAAAAATGAAAGTATCATGAAATGTTTTGTTTTAAATACTCCAGCTTGTCAATAAAATGTTACCTGAGATCTTTTGAAAAGTATGTACTCAAAATCTAATTTCTTCTTATAGACACAGCAAAAGTTTGCAGACATTTAAAAAATCAGAGAATTTCTGAAATCGAATATGATTTTTTTTAAACTGTATGTATGCTTATACTGTAACGAAATCCAAGTATCATGAACTCGATCCAGTTGTTCTTGTTACATGACATTCATACATGTGCATGACATACATTTTTCTCGATTTTGGGTAAAGTAACCCTAGCTGTGCAAAGATACTCCAACTCACGGTATATCAAAATCAAAATTTGGTTAAAAAGTTTAATTTTTTTTAATAAAAATAATATACTTACCCTCGGTAATTGTAGAGTCATGCCCACCCGATTCCAACGACGGAATCTGCAACTTCATTTTATCAAAAGTGCCTTTGACTCTCTACATAATATAATAAATTATTTTAACTTTTAGTAATGTTATAGCATCAAATCTGGTATCAAAGACATCACAATGAGATTTTTCATGAAGACTAAAATTTTTGAGGGAACGATAAAAATACATATCACAATGCAAAAGACTTACAATGAAGTCAGGATAAACAATATTAAGAATTTTTCCTCCTAAAAAGAGAAAGAGTAAGTCAATCAGGGGCAGAATTTTCGACACACATGCATAAAAATAAATCGTGAAATTGTATTTAACTTGATAAATCCCAGTAAAATACAATCTACTCTCTAACAATTTGTTGTACTGAGGAACTATTGCGTCGGATATTTTGTCAGATTTGTTTTATTATTCTTACCCAAATTGCACAAAGAGCTATTTGCGCCATGAAGAATAGATTGCCAAATTCCGTAAGCACAATTCAGTGTACCACTGAACTTTTCCCCTGTTTTCCCAAGACAAGAGTATTTTACTTCCGTCCCTGGCTCAAAATTTTCCTCCTTACAATCCTTCGAAGGCTTTCCTGGTGGATGACATTTTATTTCCGTTCCCTATGGCATAATAAATTAAATATAATAAGTAGTGTAAAAATTATTTTTGAAACCATTGTGTATTATGTATTAACGAATTGTAAAAAAACATTTGTTCTCACTGTCACAACTAGTAGTTTGGTGCAACTTAAGTCATCTTCGTCTTTAGCTTTGTCTTGGGCAATGGAAAACGAACAGAAAAATAATATTACTACAATGCTATGTTTGACTCTTCTAGCTTTTAATGTTGAAGATATCATTTTATGTAATTGTTTCAAATATCGGTAATATACTTTTTGATAATTGCGACTCAATCTATAATGGACTTATCGTCTGGACTGCATGTATATTCTTCCAACTACCTGCGATGGTATAAATATAATGTGCAATAAAGTTGAATGAACTGTGTGCTATAGATATGACATGACATTTTATGCCGAAAAATTAATTATGTTCTAAATCAAAACATTGTATTTCTATATAATTACGATGTCCGCATTGTGCATCTAATACTCTAAACACAATAAGGTAATTAAAATTAAATATTGTATAGAACACATTTAACAGACTACGTGGCATGGTTTTCTTTTCTGCATTGTTGCCACGAAATAACAGTATGACCAATGTTTATATTTTTCCAGGAGCGATGCAACCCGTAATAATTGCACCTAGATTTATAGATAGGTACTTATAATATTTTATTGATGATTGACGGGTGCATTCATTATCAGAGACATCGGAAAAATGCTCGTAGTATTTTTGGAATCTCATTAGATTAGATCAGGCATTATTAATATTATAAGTTTATATTTTAATTTTGTCCAGTATACAACCGCCCTTTCATTTAGTGGTCAAAATCGAAAGTGCTTTGAGATTTAGTGACAATGCGCTAATTAGTAGTGAATGTAATTAATGTAGTTAGTCATTAGTTCACTAGAACTGGGAAAATGCTTTATGAAACCTGAACTAAAATAAAAAGTGAAGCCCCGAACATTTATATTTCAAATTTATTTCCGAACATTTATATTTCAAATCATGTCTGAATTCTAATGCGACTACATTTAATTGCACCTACACATACAATTCTTCCAGAGGTCCTAAGTATTCGATTTCACGTTAGTATTCGTATATTCGTATATTCCTCACGTCCTAACTCCTGTGTCAATTGTGCATTAGAAAAGTAGCATATTTTCGTACAGACATAAATTCATACTCTTCCCAGTAGTGTGTTCCCAATTTCCCATTCCCACTGGCTGCGCTTTTCCTATTATTTCATCTTCCTTTGCTCCTTTTCTTTCTTTCCCACTCAATCCGAAATTTTCCTGCCTTCCTGCGACCTATGTCCTTTGTTACCGTGACCAGCCGTCGCCCGCATTCAGGTGTGTATCCAGGTCACACATTTGGAGGGTGGCTTGAGCAAACATTTGTTATATACATTTGCGCTTTAGATCAAAATAAATGAAAATTGCAAAAAATCGCGCGCAGCGCGAAAAAATTTAGCAAACTTGGCCCATATTTTGCGCAAATTTAGGTCAAAATCAATAAAAATTGCAACAAAATCGTGCGTAGCGCAAAAATTTTTGAGATTTTTTACATTTTTACGGCAAAAATAACCTCTTTTTTGGATTTTGGAGAAGCCTGATTTTGTCTAGTGTAAAGTTCAAAAATTGGGGAAGGGGCTTCAGCTCCATAAGCCACTCCTCTAAATGCGCCACTGCCCGCATTGTCGTCCACATTTTCAATCTCGGCACACCAGCACGCTACCACACTACCATATTATTAGTGTCAGTTGTGGTTTTTTTACAACAGTTTATTGAGTTTATCATTCTTAGAGTCTGTACGTCTGGAGGTCTGAAGTCTGAACTCTGACATCTGAAGATCGATCGGCTTTTAGGCACAATTTACAAGGTGTATGCATATATTTTTATTCATTTTCATATAAGAGAAGCTCATGTTGCAATAAAAAATTTAATTTTATCTTCATTTGTTTTTCTCGTTATCCCATGAGAACTTCTAGTTGGTGTAAAGTTCAATTACAAAATGTATCACGCCCATGGACTACTAATGTTGTTATCGTGGATTTTGTTCATCCCAGTTGCCATATTTATAAAAAGATATTTTAAATATTCAAAAAAAGAAATTCCCCGATTGTTTAAGGTAATCTTCATTTTTCACAAATATTATATTATATCAATTATCATGTTAGATAATATTTTTGTTTTAATGTTTATTGATTTTGATTTTAAGCTTTCCATTTATCCTTAAAAATGTAAAAAACATCGCATCAAATATCATAGGAAAATTAATTCTTTTGTTTGGTATTAAATAATCAGATAAAGAAATTGTCCATGGTGGGAGCAGCAATCTGCATCAGCTGTTCATGGTTGACAGCAGTTTCAGCTAAATCTAAAGGAGGTGAAAAATTATTGTCGGGAATCGGGCATCCTCATGCCTTCTTTGGATATATTAGCATGCTATTTTTCTCTGTATACTTTTTCAAAAATGCACTTTCTGAAGCTGAGGAACCACCGCGAAGAGGGACCGATTTTGTTCCCGATTTCAATACTGCGATATCTACTGTATCTGGACTAATCTCCTATCTGTACTTTTGTAATGAAACGACATTCTTTTTCTTCAATTTTTAATTACAATGCCGTATATAGAATTTGATTTTTGGGTGTGCAAATGGCAAAACAACTGCTGGATGAAAGGTCTGAAATATCTAGTGTAAGTTTTGAGGAAAGCCAATTTCCCCTTGACAATCTCTGTATACGGCTTTGCATTATTTAATGTAAAAAGAAATAAGTCTTCTAAACATGTTTTTTGTGTATCTGTAGTATTAGTACTCCGATACGTAGCATTTGAACATGAATCCAGGAGAATTGAATGTTGTTCACCTTTCTTCGTCATGTTTTGCGTTTGGCTCATTTTCTTCGTCGCGTTTCATGTCATTATGACCGTAAGTTTTTCTGCCTACTTACCATTCTTTGATTACGTTTGCTAAGATAAACACATGTGTTATTTATGATTTTCAGTAGGTACTTTTGAAGTACTTTATAATTTTTCTTCAAAGTTCTTCAAAGTTTAGTTTATTACATTGCTAATTCATGATTTTATTATTTAAGGAGGAACCTCCTTTTGAAACCTTTTGAGTTAGAAAAGTAGCAAAAAATACTTAATAATTCATATAAGGATCGAAATTTGTAAAAAATATTTAGATACCGAGACCTCACTAGGGTGCGGTAATTATAAACGTACTTCAAGTACCAGCAGTCACCAACAGTGATTAATTCTAAAAGTAATACTATTGAGATTGAGATCATTTCCTCATTTAACGTAGCTGTTATACCATTTGTTTTAATAGATGTACTTTTATTGGTCACCCTGGGCCTTAGGAATCCGAAGAACTGGATACCTTACATTCGGAGAAGTGTTTTATCAGGGAGGATTTTGGATTGCTAACTTATCAGTAATTTTTAAATTCTATTTTCACGTTATTTTGCTTACAATTTATTACTTATGTTTAGAGAATGACCCACAATAATGTTTGACGCCTAATCTTGATTTATTCAGGGGAATAAAATTAGAATCAATTTATTAAGAGCCTATGTGGTGCTGAGTGTCGTCTTTGCTATCTCATTGATGGCCCTGTTGGAAACCCAATGATGTATCGTACAAATACAGACTATCAAATAGTGTTCAACAATTGTCCAACTTAAGTAAATGCAAACTAATTACAATTATTTGATTAGTTGTTGTAAGTTTTGAGAATAAAGGTGATAGTAGCCTTTATGCGATTGAACCCGCTTCAAGTTTCGACTGCTTCATTTTGACTGAACAATGCGAAAAAGTTGGCCAAATTTAAAATGAAGCGGAATATTCCTATTTCTCGCCTCGTATCGTCCAATATGAAGCGGAGTTTTCGCTTCGCTTCATACTACGAGTCGAAGCGAATTTTCAAATACGTTCTTTCGCATACACCCAAGTGAGTGAATGTACAACACTATACTCTTGTGATAGCAATAATTTTTTCGCATCATAATCATAACAAACAAAAAATATAACGTTGCCAAACTATTATCACACCTGTTCAAACTACAGTTTCTGCCAAACACTTGTTCATACGACGTATGCAATTATAAAATAACTTGTAATATGGAGTGGATTTTAAATATCACTTTAAATTATTTACAAGCAGTGAGGCAGTAGATAACAAAATAGTAAATAGAGTTTAATTAAAATATGTATTAAGAAGAATGTTAAGTTTCCATATCGCGCATAAAATTCTCAAAATGGTTAACTCCATGGTCGGGTTAGTTCCACAAATGGTTAATGGATTTGCAACGATAATTCTCAAAATGGTTAATTGCATTTTTGTCGGTTGGCTTTTTACGTATAAAACTAATATCAAATAAATACCAACCGACTATATTTTTAGAATTATCGTGGCAGAGCCATTAACCATTTGGGGAACTATTAACCTGACCATGACATGGAGCTAACATAATGATGATTGGAAATAATATGAATAAAAATAAATAGTAAGATTGTATCTTTCCCATGGCCTTCGTTTGAATAGCCGATTCTATATTATATTATAAGAAAGATGATATAAAATGAGAATAATATGAGAATAATTTATTATTACATAAAATTATAGCAAGTTAGACAGAGTTGTGTACGTACAAATAATCATATTTTGTATCTCCTAGTGGTTTTCCTTCTTTGTACTCGTTTCTTGTCATTATGACTTCTATTTCCTCTATATCTTCTTTACTAAGCAGCACAATTTCTACTACCCAAACCTATAATATTTAGACATAATTTCAAATTAATTGCACTAATTATAAAATCTAATTTTATACCATAAATCTCCTATTAGAAAGCCCTAGGGTGCTAACCACAAACTTTAAATAATTGACCCGGAATTTTTACTCAATTGTTAGCATTTTTAATGTTATTTATCAATTCATTATTTTAAAAATGTATTAATATTGTATTTCATGAAGTTTATGGCTCTTACTTTCACTAAGATTGCATCAAATGGAAAAGTTTTCAAAATTTTGAGTTCTACACCTTGGACATCGAGTACAATCAAATCCACTTCTTTTACACCGGTTGCTGCAATGAGCGAATAAAAAGGTATAGACTGCACTTCAAATCGTGTAAAGTTTTTCACCAAGGTCGGAAAAATATTTGATCCGTTCAATGTCGAGCTGGCTGCTGGCCAGTTTGTTGCAGATGTTATTTCAGTCTGAAAATAAAATTCCTACTCAATATTTACTGGTTTTTTCAATTGTTTTGCGATTAACATGTTAAATCTATCAATTTGATTATTTTTATTTTTTGAGGGAGGCATTATGAATGCATTTTTTACCATTTTTGGATGATTTGTAACCGAAAGACACACATCTGCCAAATAGGATTTTCTGTGTACTTTTATTATTTCTGGAACAAGAATGGGGTTGCATTCAATAAGTAGACCAGACCAATCGTAATCTCTCTCCAGAAAGACACTTTCCGAATAAATTCCATCATAACCTCCACACTCTACGAAAAATCCGCCTTTCTGTTCAGTTTAGACCAATTAATAAATAAAATACCCTACTGTCTTGTTTTTGTACTTATGCTATGAATGTGTTATACAATTTTTTGTCTCAATAGAAGGACATTTTTATTACATTGACGAAATAATAAAAATGTCACATTGCCACTCAAATTGCTTTTTTATTTGCACTTACTTTTTTATTGAAAATTTTTATGACTTGCTCCGCAATGAGTGGATCACCACCAGGGAATTTTGAATATGGACCGTTAAAATTGTAAGGGAGTTTTGATGGCGGCGTTAAATGCCGAGCTTTAATGTAATTCAGTAATTCCAGATCTTTCTGATCGAACTTCTCAATTTCATAAGGATCCATAATAGTCACATTGGAGCTCAACCAACTGGATGCAGATGATTTTAATGGAATTAATAGATCTTCCTTTGATACATCAGGGTCATGAGAATCAGGACTAAATATACTTGATGTGCTTAACTCTGATCTTGTAGAAATTGTGGACAAATATAAAAGAATTGCACCAACGAATACAATGATACACAAATGCAGGCATGAAACAGGAATATTGAACATGATTCCCTTTTTCATAATTTTCTTTTTAAGAGGAGGCTGCTAAAATTGTCGAAAATCTTGCCGTTTCCCATCTGAACTACTTATTTTATTACATAAATTGTATTTTAATGATGATATTGTAACATGCAGTGACAAAAAGATAAAAATTCATTTATTACTTTCCCAGGGCTTCGTCACCTAAAATATTTCTGATGTATAACCTAAATAACCTTAACGAAACTGTCTGTAAAGAAAATAAAATTGAAAGCTTAGAAATGAAGGACAATTGCCTCAAAGTAATATTGTTACTTAACACTACGCTTAAACATGGAATATAAATTAAATGGGTTGGTGTGAGTCCCAGCAAATAACTCATTGGAGAACTATTAGTTTTCAACTGAAAAATTACATTGATATCTTGGTTATTTCACCATTCATTCTAAAAATGCAATCTCTTTCTTCGCTTTTTGAACCCGAAGTGGTTCAACCATATGCATTAACAAAGATATGATGTGTAAAGATAATTGTATTCTAAATAAACATTGTAAAATGGTTGTAATTAAGTATTGCGACTATTTGGAAGTACCTAAGTTATAAACATGTTACAGTGTCAAAGGTCATGAAAGAGTTAACAGTCTGACCCCGTATTCAAACTTGGCCTTACTTTTGGCCCTAACAGTGCGTGCACCTAAAATACAAATATATTAATCGGTTTTAACAAGTAATCGTGTAGACAGACAATACACAATTGGTTTCTATAAAGTATCGCTCCAAAAAATAACGAGTAAAAAGCTGTTTAAATATTTGATCAACATACTTGGACAATGTAATAAAGTAGTAATAATTCCAAATTGTGTTAATTTTAGTTACTGGTGCAAATACTTAATATATGGGCACCGTATGTATTGAAACAAATATTTAGGAACTTCAATAAAAAAAACGCTTATACTTACTCGTCAACGTCACATGACTGACAGGTTTGTAGTTTCATTTGTAAATTATAATAACGAAACAGTATACATTTAGGTATTTCATTTTTTGCTCAAACCTATATCAAAAAACTAGAATGGAAAATGCGTAAATAATAATGGAATCCGGTTCCTTTAACCATTTTAATAAATTATGTGTAGTCACTCTTTGCTAATATTTTACATTTTATTGTCTACAGGCAACTGCGAATATGATATAGTTTACATTGAGTGTCACAAGTCTCAAGAGCTGAAGAGCTCAATCGCTTAATTCTTTACTGTAGGTATGTGTGTGTAATTAGAAAACGCAAGTCACGTAGTATATTATGCATAATATAAACTTCATATTATATTATAGTAAAAGTAAATACTACAGTATAGTAAATGTCAATTGTAAGCAATGAATCAAAGTAATCCCAGGCATCGGTACAAAAACCAGAATACATAATAGACAATATATATATAACGAATATATAAATCACGAATTGGAGAAAACCCCGAACTTCATGGAAATAACCTCGAGCTGAATAAAAAATAAGAAAAAATGTATTTCGAATTCAAGGAACTCAAAATGAACACTGGCCTTGTAAATACTCATCTAAAGAAAAGTTTAAATTTTTTGCGAATACAAGTGTGTGGAGACGCTGGAGAGCATATCATAGATTATGTGAGTCAGTGAATCAACGTTCGCTTAACAGGAAAATACATATTCAATATAAAGATAATTTTTACCTTAGCTTCTGATTTAAAAGTCTAATAAACACTTTCTGAAAAAATTTATACCTGGTCGACATGCCATTTTTCAATTAGAGAATGCATGGAATATTGTATGCTGTTTACATTTTACTCATTTGTAAAAATACATAAATTAATTTTTTGATTTGTTATGAAGGATAAGTTAACAAGATAAGATAACACCATAAAATCATTATGCTGTTAGACTTTAAACATATGAGATATGATGTAATGGTCTTACCACACGCAATTTTTTATGAAGAGAGTGGCTACAAACAGTAGGTAGTTGTTACAAGTTATCTCATTTAGCAAATGTCATTCAACATGATAGAAATAACTCTCACCTTCGTATTTGCTTTTCTCTCCTTCGTGCTTTTTACTCGACGAATTTTATTCAGACCCAAAAATTATCCTCCAGGCACGTTCTTCATTAAAATTTACTATTATTAATTTTTCAAAATCAAAATTTATTCAAATCTGAAAAATGTATTGTGACGATTTTCTAAAGGTCCCTTGAGTCTCCCACTTATTGGAAGCATCTATGTTCTTGGAAAAAAACCTTACTTAAAATTAACAGAATTAAAGAAGAAATATGGAAACATTTTTGCAATGGATTTCGGAAGCTATCGGTTAATTTTCCT
>JAQFYB010003410.1:0-19580 GCA_034694085.1 Pogonognathellus longicornis | reverse complement strand
GAAATTCCCAAGGAAAAGGAGCAAATGGCCTACCGATTGTTGTCCATTGTCATGCAGGAAGTGAATCGACATGCGGTGCTTATCAACTCAACGTTGATCGTGATTGGACAAGTACTAATTGTCACCAGCGTGTTTGGCACAGTCAAATTGTATACGGAAATAGAAATGCCAGATTATTTGGTTCTGCCCTTTTTCGCTATTGTCAGCGTAGGCACTGTATGCGCTATTATGCCACAAGATGCATACGCTCACACACAGTCAAGTAAAATTTTACAGACATGGCAAAACACCACAAACAAAGTCAATAAAATATTCTGGAGAAGTTGCAGACCATTGAGAATGGAAGTACGACCGTTCTTCTATGTAAAAGGAGGCACCATGACCTCGTTCATGAATATAGCTCTAGACAACATCATTGATTTGATTGTATCCTATTAAGTCCGGCATGATTGCACGTTTTATATATTATTTTCTATTCAGATTGAGTTCTATTTTATTAGGCATTGACAAAATGGTAAATACTAAGAAATATTGTGAAAAAATAGAAAAAAATGTATATTTGAGTGAAGATTTCCATTTTTAAAAATTAAAAATTATATTGGATCCTTATCTGATATTGTATGTTCTCCTGCCTTTCCTACTAACATATTGTATCAGTATTGTATAGGCGACATACATAAACAAAACAACATTGAGCCAAATAGACGATAATGCAATTTGAAGAACATTTGTGGTTCTGAAAGACTACACAATATTTCGAAACACTACTCAGTATTCCTAAACGCTTGAAATAAGAATAATTGAAATAATCTGTAGATATTTCATTCTTGTATTCCTGATGCTACCGCATAATAAACTACTTTGCCGTTTCTGTTTTTCGGACAATCTAATATCATGTATATCTTATACCTTTCTATACCTAGGTATAAGTACAACATTTTAAAATTATCAAATGGCAATCATAAGCTTAAGTACTTATTCTGTCTATTTTTTAAACAAAATAAATTGCAAGTCGAATCACTAAATGTTTGCAATGAAATCATTTTTCACATTCTCATCCTTCCTGCTTTGAATTTTAGTTTAGTTTTTAGTATTAGTTTAGTCTTTGCAATGAATTCGTCAACCTTCAAGTGGCTGATCCTACACTCGAAATTCTCGGTACACAATAGGCAGGGCGGCTGAAACCTGGGCATGCGGTTATTACTTTCCTAAAGCTAGATAAGTTTTTTGCTATTTCTACATTAATTAAAAAAATATACGGGTAAAGAATAATATACTGGAAATTTATATTTTGAGACATTGTATGGAGCATTGTATTTTAAGGGATTTGAAAACCTTTTTTGTCTATGAATAAAATATTACCGCTTAATAATTATATTGTGATTTCTTTATTTTATTTTAATTCATTTGTGGTCCGTTTAAGATCTTCATATGGTACATAATTGATCACTGGATTAAAATACCTAGCTACTGAAATTTTTAATTATTTTTATTCCATTTAGTAGTAATAATACAAAATTGTATTTAAATCATTTTTATGTATTGTTTAAGTTTTACGGAGGATAAGCTTCGAATGATTGCTGCACGAACAAATCAACAATATCCAGGACCCTTGGTCAACCAGAGGATTTGTTAGAGAAAGTGACACTTCTGACAAAAATTCAGTATACTACATCACAAGTAATTGAATCAATACTACTTGAATGATTCATTTTGGTCACAATTATATTCATGCAAATATTAAAGTACAATAATTTCTTATTTCTAATTAATTACTAGATGGTGAACACATGGAAGACTTTAGTTCGCCCAGCATAAACCCATACTCTAAAGCCTCCGTCGTTTCTGTACAAATGAGAGTCAAGATAAAAATCGGTGTTTACCTGAGCACACCAGGCTGTAAATCTCTTACGATTTAGCAGTCTGGTACCAAAAAAGTCCAGTTTGTATTCCAAAAAAATCAGTTTTACAAGAAAAGTTTAGTTTTTAATAAGTTACTTGCAGCTTTAAACCTATTCTAATTACATTACTTTGAAAAATTAGGTAGCTTAGGTCAAACCATTTGACTAAATATTTTGAATTTTTACTATAATATATGTAAGGTAACGTATCGGAGCTAAACAAAATCTCCTACTTCTCTAATATATTAGATAGTTAGCTTGACCAGATGTGGAGTTAGTCGTAAGCGTAATATCTACGTTCATGGTCATATGCTACGTTTTACGTTGAACAGTTATCAAGCTCACATACGTGGGATATAAAACGTAAAACAAATTCACATATAATTTTGATGTTGGTGCTTGTTTCCAAGTCGGTGTGTTCAAAATTGTGTGGGAAATAAAATCTTAAACACTGGACACTGAGTCCTACTCAAAAAAGACCGACGTTAGCGTATAATTTTAGGTATAGACTCGCGTGCCACAAGCGACGTAAAACCTAAGATTTTACGCTTACGCTTACTTTTTACGCTTACGCTTACTTTTTACGCTTACGCTTACTTTTTACGCTTACGCAAGAAAAAGCTAACTACCTATCTAATATTTGCAAACCATTTCCTACACCAAAGCTGAAAGATCAATTGGATTGGACACCGTGTCCGCACCACAGTCATTATAGAGTTGATTAGGTAAGCTTAGTAGTTGCGGTTGACCGACTAATTGTAAGTATTAAAAAACACATGCGCCATCTCAATAATTGACCTCATACTTTTAGACTTCGCAATTATTTCCATGCAATGTAGCTTGTTATAGCATGCAGTTTGTTCCTTTGTTCTCATATCGAGCTGTTGTACCTGCACCTAGTATTTTTCTCATTTCAATTTCCGGCGACTGGACTTGTTCAAAGCTTCATATTGTAAAATTAAAGGTTCACCCTTACAGTTAACTTTCAGTTTATTTCCGATTTTATACTCAATTCTAGGGTTCTCTAACGTTACTTTCCTCTGTACTTCCATCTAAGAACTATTTAGGGGTGGGGTTGGCGTCCACTGAAATATCTTTCTTTCTGACTAAGCCCGTCGCTTTACTTGGAGTCACATCCGTAACTCGGTTAGATTCCGTACCTCTCTCTCCATTCGCTGATCCGTCCCAGGTAAGCATAAGAGTGTTTAATGGTGGCCGCCACTACTCTACATTGGAAGTGGCTCCCACTGACTTTCTCAGATTGCCCAGTCACCAATGGACGGCGCCCATTGGGTAATGGCCTTCACTGGCAGATGTAGAGTTTAGAGGGTTCGGACTGGAGATTAGCGTGGACACCACACAAATTATAGTTTATTTTGTATTAAAGTATGATTCTTATCACTATTTATGGTAAGCTTTAGCACTAAGTCACGGAATTATCCATATAGTTTTAATACACTATTTGATGCACTCTTCCACATTAACTGTCAAATTATATCGCAACGGTGAACAAATAAATCTGATATTTCACAAAGTTTTATCTATTATTTATTCTCTCAATTATCCAAACACACAAATTCAACTTATAACAACGATTTATACGAAACGCCTTAACAACTCGAACGGCTAGCAACAGACTACTCCTCTCTTCAACAGCTTACACCCGACTCTTCTTTTACTACTTTCGTCGTAGAAATCTCTCAGCTAACTAAAATCAACCTTCCTTTGCTAATGTCCGAGGCTAACTGACGCTCAATCAACTACTCATTCCCCGTCACACATCTCTGGCCTTGTACTTTGTACAATTATTTGCCCTGTACTTTGCACTTGTTGAATCACGTCTCTTTCCTCACGTACAAATCATTTCTATTACACGTGATTATATATCGTGTGAAACAACCATAAATATGTTGGGTTGTACTGACGCGTGTTAATGAAATTGGTAATGATGTTATTCAAGGACGGCCTTTTTTCAACCTCCAATTTGTGAACGTAAATAACTCAAAGATATATGCTTGTTTGCAATCTCAACGTTAACATACAACTTTGTCTCAATAATTATTTTAGTCTTTTATAACTGATAACATTTCTCATTGCTATAATTGATGATATATAATCTGAGTTATAGTCATAAACATTAACATAGAATTGTAAATAAAATACAGAAAGTAGAAATGATTTTACTAGGTAATACAAAATATTAACTATTGTAAGTTTATTAAAACCTCGTCTTATATCAAGCACTCCTCAAGCACCCATATAGCACTCCTAGTTACAGCCCTGTCTATTAGTACAACAAGCGATTTTTTAGTTTTACACATTGATAAAGTATTTCGAAAAAAGTTCCAGCATGTTGTAGATATAAGGAAGTTGCTTACAAATATATAATGCCATATAGAATTCCGTATAATGCCATCAACCATGGCGTAACAAAATCAATGTGACTTGCGATTATTTGTTCTTATCATTACATATTGTTATTCCTACGCTTTGCGTAATGCAGAATAAGATGTGTAGTAGAACGCAGATACTTTCAAGAAAAGGAGACATGCATTTATCTCTAGTGGAAATAATAGGGTTCCTCACTGATGACTGAACTTATATCTAAACAAATTATAATAGGTATAGTAATACTTAAAATTATGTGCAGGTTGTAGAGGTGTGAAAGGTTTACAAAGTGAAACAACCGAACCACTTATCAATTTCATTTGGTTTTCCAGTCTTAAACAGGAATCGGTCTCGTTCATAAAAAATACATCTACCTTTATTTATACGTTATCTTTTATGTGAGTGAATACAGTGAATTTCACGAAACGTGATCTGTGAGATTATGTAGAAGTATTATAATGTGCATTGATTGTGCTATGTCACTATGGTTTTCGAACTATTAGTTAGAATAACAGTTGCAATTTACGATATCATTTATGAATAAACTTTTGATTTGTAGTAGAAATCATGATTGAACATTTGTAAATTAATTTGTTATTCAAACGTTAAGTTAAGAAAACCATAGTGATATAGAGCGATCAATGCATATTAACATACTCCTACCTATATCCATAGATCACGTTTCGTGAAATTCACTGTACATATTTTGCTGAAGTTGGAATCAAATGTCAACACACGAAATTCTTTGTATAAAGTAGAAGATTTTATTGTACATTTTTAATAACAAAATTTTAAACCAGCAATTTTTTAACAACTTATTTTTCAAAATTTAATAAGTTGTTCAGTTTTTTGTTTGATTTTTTGGGTTATTAAGTATATATACTCTCGATTTTGTTTCGGGCCTTGCAAAATTGGAGAAATTCCATCTCTAGAGGTATATAGTTTAATGCAGAAATGTAAAGTCATTTGCCGTATAAAAGAAAGCGTTTTCTACAGTATGTATCACAGTAACGGACCTATAGGCCTTCATGCATTTCGACGCGAGTATTGTTCGATAGTCAATTCACAACATCCTTCAAAGAAACTAACTCTACATTAGGTAGTGCTTTGCTCGACATGATTTTCAAGGTTATCAAGCCATTCTGGATTATTTTAGCAGCCATGAAAAAAGAAGAGATTAATATTTTTTGTATTGATGTAGTACGTACAGGGTATTTCAGCCAACGTTTGCGCCATTTAATACATGGGTAGTCCTTTCACTATACTGTGCATGATGTCCGAGGCCAGGGAATTTCAAATTTCTAAAGGCAAAAGTACTACCTATGTATTAAATGGCGCAAACGTTGGCTGAAACACGCTGTATAATATACTACTGAATGACGATAAAGACTTATATAAGCACAATGGTATGGTATTGAATAATATTGAAACGCAAAACACACTTACGATATTTAAAACATTCACATGCTGAAAGGAAAACTAAACATAATATTGCTCATTAAATTCTAATCCTCAAAAGATAGTTCTGTGACAATATTTGCAAACAAATGGCAAACATATGACAAACGGATTTTCTAACAAAAACATTCTTGGCCTATTTTGCGGAATCATTTTGAACTACCTACGTTTATATATTTTGGCTGCGCTTAGTCTCATTAGCCATTTGGTTCGTTTAATTCCTTGAAAAAATTGTTGAGCATTGTTAGGAAAAAAATAATGAGAACTAAGTCACTAAACCGTTGACGTTTTATCAAAGTTTAACCTTTTACATTCTTAAATAATGCAATGCCTTTTTAAAGGGCGTAAATATTTAATAGATTTAGGCATAATTCCACTTCCACACTGTACGTGTATTTCCAACTTTGGCTTGTTTCAATTCGTAGTGTCAATAGAACATACTCTAACAAAGTTAGAAGTTGGTATTCGTTATTTCGCAGTCCGATTGTAGAACACATCTCTGCTTTCGTCTACTATTAACTAAACTCAACCAAACTGATGTCAACTCAACTGTTTATAAGTTTCATAATATATACTATCTTTGATTCTATAAAACACTCAAGCACGACCGTATCCAGAAATCGATTTCTTGGAGGGCATATATTAACCGGGAAGGGCAAAATACCTAAAAAAATTATTTTCCCCTTTCAGGGCAAAATACCTCGTTTTTGGAAATTTCATGGGAGGCAATTGCCCCGTTTACCACTCCATGAATACGGCTTTGCCCCCAAACCAAAATTGCACTTAATGTACGGGTCTAAAGCGTTGCTCACTTCACCGTTTTTTTCTATTAATTTCACTAAAACTTTTGAACAGAAACTCAGATTTCAATAAAGTAGATAATTTGGAACAGTTGCATACTGTTCCTTTAATTTAAAACACTTAATTTTTTACGAAAAAGTTGCAACTTCAAATGTTATAACAGTTTTAAAATCACCGTAATTTAAAAAATGTCTTCGTTTAAAACACTGCAAAAAATATAGGTATGCAAATTAATAAAATAATAAAATAATAAAAAAAGTTTTTTCAAAATACGAAACAGTAAAATTCTAGGTATAACCGAATGTCCTGCTGCACACATTTGCAGTTGTATTTGCACACACAACATAGCTGGTGCAATGATATGTCGTCAGATAGTTTTTTCACATTTACAAAACTTTGGGTACGGATAAGAGCAACTTTCAACTTCAAAACTGGAGTTGATCTGATGAAAGTAAAGTACAGTGTTTTTCTGGTCGAGTGTTTGTTACTCTGACATTTTAACACAACTCAAACAGATACATATTGTGGTGAATTACATCCTATTTATTCTACACCAAGGGACATGAGATTTTAGAGTCACAAAAAGCATAGGTACTGTTATTATTATGCATTTGAGTTTTATTTGCTGTGGTTGGAATGTTACCTGAGTTGATGGTTTATATTAGGATTTCTTTATTTCTCGTTTCAATTCTGACGATCTGCTTGATGACACGCTTCTCTGATATAATTGTCACAACGGGACTGAATTTGATTTTGTGTGTACGTTTTTTTTGTTGACTTCCAAAAGTTTATGAAAATTGGGATGTATACTATCTGGTCTCTTAGCCACGTTCTTTACATCCGAGGTGTTCATTTTCCTCCGAACGTTAGGTGCATTTATACTTACTGCAATAAAAATGCATACTGTTGTTTTCAAACGCATTCATTAATATCTTTTGTATGATTTGTGATTCATGGAAAGGTTAAGTTGATATTGCGTTTTGTGCAATTTTTATCATTGGCTGTTTTTAAACAAGAGATATCATATATGAAGAATAAGCCATTCTAGGTTGGAGATTTTATATTATTTTCATTGCAATTTAAATTAAATTCAACTTTATAATATATGCTTATTCAATCCATTGAAAATTTGTGTCAAATTTAGTGTTTTTAGATTCAAATCTAAAAACAAACAATAATGTTAACAAAATACTCTATCCCAGACTATATTTGCTATATCAGGACTAAAGCTGCGTTTTGCACTTGAATAAAATTGCAGTTCAATTTTTCCATTTGATTTCGTACACATAGAAAATCTCATAAACAGTGTAGCCTATCAGAGCTCTCGTTTTGAATAGAGGTTTAATTTTATTTCTTGTAAAAGTGATATTTGCCCTACCTGATTTACACAGATGGAACGAGCAAGAAACCAAAGCAACTACAAAAACATTAGGTCGAGATGCCTTGATGTATACCTTATTGTTGCCATTGGCTATGTTTTGGATATTAATTGACTTATTTTATTTTATTGCATTATTAATACAATTACTATTGTACAAAGTTTCAACTAACTAAAATATAATTCAATAGCAATTAATGCATTTATGGTTGTTCACTCTTGAAAATCAGTATTAGTAAGTACCATGGAATAACAACCAAGGTTACTCACTTACTTAGGTAAAATTGAAAATTTGATTAACAAGCAATATAGCAGAATGTTCTATGATATGAATAATTATACTATATTTAGCTTGCATCAATTACTTAAAAGGATGTTTCTTGTCTTCTTTGTGGTTTATGTTAAAATCATTTGATATTGTTGATGCAAAAGGCAAATGAAATTATAAATGACCCTGATTGTAGCCGATATAATATAATTATTCATACCGTAATAAAGCAATGCATTATATAGACAAATCTAAAAACAACTTAGATTTGTTTGACAACACAAAACAATACCATCCTCCGAAGGACCAAAACAAATTCATTGCAGCCAGGGTCTATCAAACAAAAGCACTCAGGATTTCACTAATAATTTTAATTCTTTCTATACAACATTGAAAACAACATTAAATGGAAGTATTAATTACATTTACCTAAAACACACTAGATACTGACGTCATTTATTAACAGGAAAATTAACTTACTAACCAGTAGATGGGCATGAATAATCAATTATCGGATCAAGGCAGTGCAACAGTGTGATTTCTTCGGTCTGTACTTCCTTGTGACACCATGTTTGAGTGCCTTTGTCTTGTCGAGCTGGTTGAATTACGAAGGTGTCTGTTTGCGTTCTAACACTGTACATGGATTTGCTATAATATTTTGTTGCATTCAATTCACTCACCGAATGAAAATAGTTTTTCAAAACTTTCCTGCAATGATAATCCATGCTGCCTTTACAAGAGTATACTTTGCGTTTATCTTTTATTTCTACCCGTATGAATTAAAATGTCAACACAGAAAATGTCATGCCTGTTTTTCTGCTAATGAAATATTTATATGGAAATGTGTATATTATGTCATATTTAAATACACATTATGGCTGTGAATATTAATAATTAACTTTAACTCAGTTTAAAATTAATAATTGCTCACGGCTACATTCATGAGAATTTTACACATTCTCTACTGTCTATATTGCAAAAATTGTTGTCAGCAGGATAACTGAAAATAATGTATGTAGCTGTTCATTTTTACACACCATGAGTATGCATGCAAGTGGTTTATTTAAATACTATTACAATTTTAAATCGCAACTATCCAGTTTATTTAATAAACAGTTTTAACTCTTTGAATGTGTATTCTTTTTAAAGCACTGCAAAAACTGTATGTAAACTAATAAAACAATAAAAAAACAGTTTTATCAAAATGCAGAACGTAGTAAACGTCTATAAGAAAATGTCCTGTTGCACAGATTTGCATTTGGATTTGCACTTATAACTTAGCTGATGCAATGATATGTCGTCAAATAGTTTTTTCACATTTACAAAACTTTGGGTGCTGATAAGAGTACCTTTCAACTTCAAACCTGGAGTTGATCTGGTGGAAGTAAAGTAATAGCAGTAGGTTGTGTTATTCTGGTGGAGTGTTTGTTACTCTGAGATTTAAGTACAACTCAAAGAGATACATGGTGAATTGAATCCTACATATTATACACCAAGGGACATGAAATTGCAACTACTGCATGAAACCGCAAGTGATGCGCGGATTGTGTGCAAATAAAAATGTAGTCGACATACAGGCAGTTTTGGAGTATTGCCTTAAAACTCTTTCTAACTCCATCTGACATAGCAGACAAATTCAACATTTTCATTAGAGTGGAATTATTATAGACAATTCCACTCTACTTTCAATTTTCGAACAACTTGAAACGTCCTAAGTAAAATTATACAGCTATACCGTGTGATCTAATGCTTGAAATCAGACAGATTGAAGGTGTACCTTTTACATTGTATTCTAAATTTTGACTCAAAGGCAATAATTTTGAGAGCATCAATTTTAACCAAACTTATTTTTCTTACTGAATTAATTGATCTGCCTAATATTTGATACAGTTCGTATTTACAATTTACAATGACAAAAAGTCACTTAGTCCTTTTGGCTATTCTCAGCCTGTCATAAATGCTCCTTTTGCCATGGCACAGACGCTATTATATAAAACTTGTTTAATAAGCCGTATTGTGGAATACTCTATTAAGCATGTCTCACTGTTCCAAATCTGCTAACAAAAAAATAGTGGAACTATAGGTCATACACATGGTCTTCCAATTCTGAATCTAAAATAATATTAGATCGTATTGATAAATGCAACTATGAGTTTATTGATGAATGGTTACCATGATCGTTCATAACATTCAAATGAGTAGCTAGATTATGAGAGCGTTATTGCTAGGGTCTGTACATCTTTATTATTGTAGTGCAGCCCTCATCGATTTTCGTCAAAGCTAAATAGATCTGAGACAATGGATTTTTTTGGTCATTTTTCATAGAATTATTTCCTATAAAATGTATATATATAATAAAATACCTAATAACCTGTCTAGACTGTAGACAGTTATTTCGGATGAGTATATTTTTGCAATATATAAATGAGTATTTTGTAACGGTTATTGGGCGGGCGGGTTCCCTAAGTTCAATTAATAAATTCATTCATTCAAATAAGTATTAGGTTTGCTTGTAGAATAAAAGGATGTGAAATGGCAGCCTCGACCAAATCTCTTAAATATCTCCACATCATTAGGAGTAGGTGATCCAGGTAGCAAAGAAAAGAAACTTTAAGAGTAAAACATCTCCAGGAGCAACCGTACAACACTAATAGGATATTAGGTATTTTCCACCGAATCTCAACTTGTAGAAGCAATAAGTATGGCTTTAGAAAGAGATAATAATAATCATGTACTTAATTATACTTTCTCTGTGGGAAACCATGCATATTTCGTCTCACTGTTGAACTGTATGTAACTAGTCATTATACTTATCTACCTTGAAATCGTCAAAACATGCAACTTACATATTATATAGTCATTAAAGTATATGATACCAACTTACCCCAAGTTTTTACTACATTCTGCATTGCATATATACCTGTACTATCCTACACAACATACACTCAACTTCATATTTCTGGACGGTTGGGTATTAATTCCCACGAATCCCCCGATCAAGAATATGCAGAATATGTTCTAATAAGGCATATTTAATTTTCAATTCAACGACTCTGGCCGGGCCAGCACAATTACATCATATCACTTAGCCGGGCTTATGGTTGTTACGGCTATGCAATTATGGATGCTTAAGCGAGTACATAAAAATGTGACGCCGTTGCAGCAACATCTATTGTAAACATTTTGAACAGTTGGCTTGATTTTGAGTCGTGGCTAAAGGTAAATTCAATATATTTGTGAGTGAAAATATTTTATAGCCATTTGTCCATGTTCAGAGTATTTGTACTTTTAACAATTAAAAATATTTCATCAAGGAATCTGCGATAACACAATTTCAGATAACCCCTTTAGCATATTACGTAATTCTTCATAGACGCTTGAAATTAAACTAATTTCAAACAAATTTAACTAATTTCAACCCAATTAAACTAATTTCAACCTACTCAAACTAATTTCAACCTAATCAAACTAACTTCAACCTAATCAAACCAATTTCAGCCTAATCACACTAATTTCAACCTAATCAAACTAATTTCAACCCAATTGGCCAATATTAAACTATTTTGGCCAAAACTATTGAAATTGGCCATAATAGTCACAATACCCTTTGCCCCTCCCCTCAATGTACTTGAATACGGCAATGAGCAATGCTCTGGCTTAAGCGCTCATTGTGCGCTTGGACGCATAAGAGCGGACCGCATAGGGAGCGAAGCGCATAGAGAGCGAAGCGCATAGGGAGCGCTTAGTGGACACTTATGCAGCTCTAGAATGAAGCCACGGTGGCGGAGAGGGTATCCCAGCGGAGAGAACAAAAAATAATTGTTTGGAATATCTTCCAAGTTATCGATATTTTGCACTAAGTTTACAAGTTCAGGTATGGTCCGATTTTCTCCATTTCATTGACTACCAGCTTTGTTGGAAAATAGTTAAGTCAATTGTATTTTACGAAGGTAATATTCCACCTATTACTGTCGAAAAAATAAAAACTTATATCAAGCAAAGTTACGGAGACCTCACGAGGTAGAACTCACTAAATATCTCATTTGGATTAAGAATGACTATACTTTACTTTAATAAATATTCGTATAGCAATTGAACTATAGTTGTAAGTATTGTCTAATAGTTGATAGTTTTGGAGGCGCAAATAAATATTTTGGAGTACTCATAAGAACAAAGTTAGCTAAAAAATGCAATTATGCTTTAAGATTGTTGGAAGCGCAATCAAATTTTTTGGAGTACCTAAAAGTATAAAGTTGGCTATTAAACGTAAACATTGAAAATTTCAAAAAATTAAAAATACAAAATTGGAAGTAGTATTTTTGTTTTCATGGTTAGCATGGACATTTAAAAGTATTTTCCCCAAAGAAATTTTTTGTGTGTCTAATATACCGATTTAAAAACATAAAAGTTGAAATTATTAAATTAAAGTAGAAGTAGTAGATTTATTTTCATAGATAATATTCAGTAATATCGAATCTTAGGAATTTGTATGATCTGTTCAGTTTTTCCCTTAATTTAACGGTTTAAGAACTTAAAAGTTAAAATTAACAAATCAAAGTAGAAGCAGTAACTGTGTTTTCATAGTTAGCATTCGGAAAAACATGGTTCAAAACGTTCATACCAAAAACACAAAGGATACTGTTATATTGACGAACTGCTCTTAGTGGTGTGTACTTAAAATAAGACATAATGAAGCACTAGAGGCGCAATTATGCTTATTTTGTCTAGAAGCAGCAAGCTAATATTTGCCCTCGAGTACATAAATAAAAAGATATTCAAAGCGCTATTTAAGTTTTGAGACTATCTAAAGCTTATAACTTTTCAAACTTTGAGCCCTCTGCAGTCACAACCATTGGATCAATCTTACTGACCAACGAACTTAGCCTTAGTTTTGCCCCTTACAATGTGTGTGCCAAGTTTCATCTGTCTAGCTTCATTTCTACTCGAGTTATCGTGCTGACAGATAGACAGACAGACATAACGGCTCTATAAGACCTCGTGAGGTCTAAAACCGTGCACAATCAAATCTCAGGGAAAGATAATATATTACCATACTACAAAAGGCGAGACACGGGACACATTGTGTCACACTTTAACATATTATTATACTTTAACTTTATGTACAATACGTGAAGCAAGTTAATTTGCCTGCCAGTTATTTTAAAATTGCAAACCATATTAACACCATAGCGCTATGAAATTTATACCATACAATTATCCATGCCTTGAGTAAATTGTGTCAAAATTTCAACTAAATCCGTTGAAAAATGTCAAAGTTATTAGATCCCAAATTTGAATTTACAGTTCAGAAACTTTCCAATGCCAATATACCCCATATGGGGGTTATAAAACAACTTTCTGAAGATGGTATCTACATATCCAGAAAGACCATCTATATTATTGTTAATTCCAGTGGAAAGCGACACCAGGCAAAGTCACTAGGACTTGGGACGCCAAAGAAATTGTATACTCATAAATTGAGAAAAAAATTTTTTTTTTAAAAAGTCTACGTTTTTGCAGTAAAAGACAATCCTGAAATCTAAAATGGGTAACCAAATGCTCAAATACGTCAAAAAAAACTTTAGAAATGGCCACATGGGTAGACTTGAGGATAGTCATGGGCCGAAAAAGCACTGTTCTTATGTAAAGAGAAAGTCAAAATGAGAATCGGAAAGTGGCCTTAATAAAGCGGTGTGAAAACAAATTAGCAGGTACAAAGTGGTAATTTATGGTCACATTAGATGCAGCTTGATTTTCTGTACCGGGCTATAAAGGTACATGCACAATTTGCTACAAAAACTAAAGTAAAAATTATTCTAGGATCATGGGAGCAAAAAAAGAAAAAGTGTTGAGAACGTTTTTCGCAGTCAAAGAATTAACCGGCAGATGAGTGTTATCCCTTAAACAAGTACCCCCCGAAACTAAACTGTATTCAGAATAGTATGTACAAAATGGTTTGAGACAGTTTTTGGGTATACAACTTTTCCAAATTGTATAGTGACAAGGTGAAGTCATGAAGACAAATTACATGATTACAAACGGTTTGGAAAAGACCTGCATAAACTCATCGCGTTTAAGTCCTCATATTTTTGACATTTTTCAACGGATTTAGTTGAAATTTTGACACAATGTACTCAAGGCATGGATAATTGTATGGTATAAATTTCATAGCGCTATGGTTTTAATATTGTTTGCAATTTTAAAATAACTGGCAGGTAAATTAACTTGCTTCACGTATTGTACTTTAGCTTTAACGTACGTTTTATTTATAGTTTAACAAATACATGGTCTGTGACAACGTATGACACAATGTAGCTTTTCCACAGTACAGTGCAGAAGAGCGGCTTTTCTCATAATTCATGAAACAATTTACATTTTTAAATTAATAATCTTTAAATTGTTGATTTAAAGGCAATATTTTATTTTAAAGGTGAGAAATTTACAAATGGAGTACTAACGGTTAGTTTTTTTGAAAAATGTGACGTTCATAGTTGTATGCTAAATTTTTATTTTAATAAAAAAAGTATTGTAAACCATTGAGGATGGAAAAACGACATCGAAAAACATCTATTTATTTGTCTTTTTAAATTAATTTATTAATTCAATGGCTATTCAGTTGAAATATACAGTGTTTTTAAATGATATGAATATTGAATATTGTGTTTATTGACGAATTCACTCATTACAGAGGTAGTTACATCGCCAATTCAGTACATTTCCCGTCACGGTATTACATTAAAAATCTTTAACATGAGAAAAAACTGTAGATGGTAGAGTAAAACAGAAAAACAGCATGTTAAGTTAAATTATAATTTTACACTATAATAAATATTATGAAGCAAAATTGCACATTATAACTAATTGAAAGTATCAGCAATTATTAGTCGTACTATAATCAATGCAATATGGAGGTTTGACAATTTCAAGCAGCTTATCGAGTAAATAAATTAAGAAGGATATTACACTGTTGTTGATTCTAGAAACTTATCGCATACGTCATCAATACAAGACAAGTTACACACTTGATTTGACACTACTTGACACTGATCTTCTTGTTCCTGTAATAAATGTGTCTTTAATGTAACTTTAAATATCTTCAGGCTACCTGCATTTCTAATTGTTTCAGGAATTTGAAACCAGTACTTAAACCCTTGAATACATATGGTTTCTTTATCATAATAGTTTAATTTGTTGTCTATGTCTTGTTTTACATACGATCTTTGTCTTGTTTCAATTGTGTTTGTTACTTCACAACTAACATAGTCTTTGAAGTACAAAGAGCATTCATTGTTTATTATAGTATATATGAACTTTAACAATTCATATTTGTACAAGTTTAAAGGGAACAACCATTTTAAATTTCTTATGATTAACTCTTTTACGTTATCATACTTAGCTTTTTGTAAAACAAAGCGACCTGCAAATCTTAAAACTCTTTCAAACTTATCCATAATTTCTTTATTCGCAGTACCCCAAATAATTGCTATATACCTAATCAACGGCTGAATGTAGGCATTCATTATTATTAGTCACTATATGCACTTTTCAAACCGCAATACGCCATGCCATAAAGAATGAACTGAAGAAAGAATAAGATGTGTTTACATGAAGAGTATCTCTAAACTCTTCTTTTTCGATTGATATTTACCTCGACTCATACAAAAATAATGTTCATATCATATTCTGGTTTAAAATACTAGTTGAATTGGAATTGGAACTGATCTTATCTACATGGCGTACATACATTTATTATTTATTCTGAGTAGAGCTGCGAAATCGATTTCGGTAATATTTAATACAGACTTTAATTGCAAATACAAACAAATAATTATCTTTAATATATTTCACATTTTTAAAATCTAAACAAAGATTTGAGTCTTCGTTTTAGTAGCTTTAAGCTAAAAGATTTTATGATTGCTTAATTTTCGAAAATAAAATGACAGAGGAATACGAAATTACTCTTTACACATACGTTTTGCAATCAATTTAGGTTTCCTGTAGTGTCTCACAAAAACGACAGTGAGGTATGGCTCCTCCACCCGAAATGGGCATCTGAAAATAACGTGCTTAAGTACCTACCAAACATGTGATTTCAGTTTCAATTTGACGTGTAACCATTATTTAGGTTTAGTTCTCATCGGCAGTCAGCATTCTATCTGCATTGCAGTGCCGCATGCCATCCAATTCAATTTCAAGGAGAGCATAGGCTTTATATTATATTAATATGTTTGTTTTCAAAACTTAAAACTTAAACTTTTGAATTTAAACAGTATGATACAATTTGTCTGGAACAATACATAGAATCCTTTCCAAGCGGTTCTTGAGCGTCTATGAACGGTCTCCGTACCAGGATACACTTAATACTTACCCATAATACTCATGGTCGTAATTAGAATCTAATAGTTTTGGGGGCTACAGCCCTGTAAGCTCTCGTTAACTTGTATATCGTTATTATCTCACTCTGCGCAAAGAATTGATTCAAATTTATCCATAACACAATCAAATTTATCGATGTATTACTTATTATGTAAATGTAACCTAATTTGAACAAAAACAAACTTCAAA
Source organism: Pogonognathellus longicornis (assembly GCA_034694085.1). Classification (NCBI taxonomy): domain Eukaryota; kingdom Metazoa; phylum Arthropoda; class Collembola; order Entomobryomorpha; family Tomoceridae; genus Pogonognathellus; species Pogonognathellus longicornis. Next base: position 2,821 of record JAQFYB010003410.1, on the reverse strand, counting down.
TTTGCGCTTGGCGGGAACAAAAATTGGGGAGGGTCGTAGAATTTGATATCATAAAGGAGGCACCAAATCTCGCGCTTTCTTGGTCTTCATTATCGCACTGTTTCACTTTTATTCTAGCGGTCGCCTAGTTAAGCTACCAGAATGTGGAGTAAATTTTATGCATGCATGGAAGTTTAAATTCTATATAACAATTTTTCTTACTACATTAATACCCCAGTTTATAGCACATAGCTCTACAATGCGGTGCATGGAAGCAGTCAGTTCATTAATAATTAATAAAAGTTTACACGTTTCTGTTACAACAGTCTGTTGCTGTGAAAGCCGATGTCTCGTCGATAGAGCTGGGTGTGTACATATATTGCTAATAATGTTAAGTGCTTTTATAGTTAATTTATATACCCAGACAAATTTTGTCCTCTCAAATTGTGATACAGTAATATTAACACTACGACTCAAATCACATAGAGTTAGAGTTAGTCCAAATAAGTAACAGCATTTATATAAGTTATAATGCTATTCACCTAATCATTAATATAAACAGTGTTTATACACCAATACTTCATACCCAATTGTGTCAAAACAACATGTCCCAGGAAATGGTTTTCTCAATTCCTGCGACATTTCTATGACCCAATACTAAATTTTTTCCTCTAGTTTTGTTTACTAATGGACTTATTGATTTGATATGTATAGGAGCGTAAACACCAAACATCATTTTATAAGTTTTGGGAATGAAAAAGTATCGTCGTACTGTCACATGTGCTAGAATGTGAAATGTGATTATTGGGTTAATTTAAATGAGAATCTAAAAAACAATTTATGAGAACATGTATGAGGCGGAAACAATTAAAAAGCAACAATCCAGCGATTTTAGGATAATCTTATAAAAGCCTTGGTATAAACTACTACTGCGTTTTTCAGTAGTAGGACGTTTTGGTAACATTAATTGCCAGAGTATGTGGTAATCACGAAGATACTCCATCGACTATTACGAGGAATCGTCGCATCTCCAGTAGCACAAAACAAACCAACGGTGTGTACTCCTTAGAGCCCTTAGAGCTTCTACTTTGATTTCATATTTGCAACTTTTATATTTTTAAATCATTATATCTAGGCCAAAAACATTAATTCTTTCGGTTTAGTTTTCTGTTATTTTCCATGTATATGTTTTAAAACTAACTTATTCATATAGGTAGGGCAACCTGCTGTCGGTTGACGAACTTGCCGAATTAAAATTCTCTTAATTCACCCGAAATATTTCAAGCCATTTTATTAAACGTAACATTTAAAGCTGTTTCTTGAGTACAAAATCAGCTATTCTTACTGCTTGGATATGCCGTAATGAGTCATTTGTATTGCACAGTAATTTATAGGCACATATGTAAATATTACAGATGGGAATAAAAAATGTTTTTTGCCATTGATTAATATCTTTAAGATTTAAATTGGGAGAGTATAAAACAATTTTGAACGTAATTTAGAATTATATTCACATAATCGAATTTTAGCCAAACACCAAATAATAGCAGACTCATGATGTGAGTCGCAGTGAGAAGTGAAAAGAGAAATTCAATTTAAATCACAGTGAAAAGGATACAACTACAAATTACAAAATACACAAGTTTAAATACATGTTTTAATACAATGTATTTTCTAGTGTAAGTCCAAAAATTGGGGGGGGGGCTTCAGCCCCCTAAGCCCCCCAACCTAAATGCGCCACTGTGGGGATGGGTATGATAATAATAATGTATGATAATAATTATGTAATAATTGGGGGAATTTATATTTGTTTAATTATAATATAAGTGTACTTATTATTTTATATTGTACATGGACACTTTTTGTTTATCTTTTCAAAAGATCGACGTTTCACACAATAGCGACGTTGTCCAACATAATAAGCCCACTTTTTGTACAAAGTTTCCAAATCCAAATATTCACACAAACCCGACTGGGCAATAATATTTTCTTGATAATGACAAAAGCACAAGTTCACAAGTCTCACTCTTCCATACAAACTGATAGATCCATGCCGGGCAATAATAATGCACACGCAAGTCCCCGAAATCCAAAATCAAAACTTAAAAACTCCTAAATATTTACAATATAATGTATTGAATTGCGACATTAAGTCGCAATTCTTCTGTACACAACCAACTCCCAATCTATAATGTCCGTTGTTTCTTTCAAAGTCTAAGATAAGCTCTTGGCTTCATTTTTCCTTTGTATTTCTGTCGTTCGTTGGAGTAAACGACCAATTTTCCTAATCATCATCTTAATTAACATATCAGTCCCTTCTGAGATTGATATGAATGCTTGTACTGCAGACATTAAGTAGCGTTTCTATTCCTTTCCAACTTACACAGGTTACATTCATGGTATTGTTAAAAATACAATGTACACTGCTTGTTTCTAGGTTAATAACACATTTTGTAATTGAAGGTAAAGGATAAACATAGATTTAGAAAATGAGAATTTATGAGACGAAATAAATTGGTAGATTCCCTTGATATGTATATAGTGGATAAGTCGCCCCCCCTTTATTTCAAAAACCGAGACCCGTGGGGAAGAAAGAGGGATGAGAGCAGAATTATGGTTCTGCTCGATTGCACCATCTTTTAGCGATGTAAATACGACGGCCTTGAATGAAGGGCCATTGTATAATTAGAAGGGAAAGGTGAGAAAGGTGAGGAAGTCTACCCGGACCTTTAAACCTGTGTAATGAACAGGTGAGATTGTGAGGGATTGTAAGGAATATAGTTACTAAGTCCAGCAGCGAATGAGGAAACGTAATGTATAAATGGATTAGTATTATGAATAT
>JAQFYB010003409.1:0-19581 GCA_034694085.1 Pogonognathellus longicornis | reverse complement strand
AGACCAATAAGCTTTGCCTGATGTCTTTTTCCTTTAGAATTCAATATATTATATACAGTGCCATATCCAATAGGGTTTCCATGAAGTTTTAAGTGCTGAAATATAGCGTAACCGCTTAAACCAGCTTCGGAAAGCACTTTCACGGAATTTTAACCTTCCGGGTTTAATTTCACAGGCATTTTGAAATTTAGAGTTTTGAAACTTTCACACTAAATTGATACATTATCTGTCTACAAAGTACTAATAACGATTTTTTCCTCGATTCTTTACTTCGCCGGTTATCGCCTTAACAATTTAGTCTCTATAAGAGTGAAACACTCTGTAGCATTCGTAATATTAGAAAATTACAAAGCGTATATTTCCCATGAAACCGTAGTACGGTTTAAAGAAAATCAGAACTTGAACCAGTACGTTTTATTAGAAACTACGGTTTATCAGAGTACTAAGGTTTTTTAGGAAGTAAGGTTTAATGGGAAATACACGGTAGGCATATTATGTATACCACCCCATCCCTAATAGCCTGAATATTATGTTCTTGACTCTATGTATATCTAGTTATCCCTGGAATGCTGACAGAGGAATAGAGGAAAACATTGAATAAAGAAGTTAGTAGCAATAATGAGTACACATGTAGCAGTCTCCTTCTTTACGACTTCATCATCACACCGTCATCATCCCCGCCATTGATCATTACCATCTTGATAGCACTAGAAAACCAGTAGATGTGTAATAGTAACAAAAAACTTTAACCCATTACTGGAATGGCACATAATTTTCTAACTTGAGGCAAACAGCATGCCAATGTAATTCTATATACCACATATTTGTACCTAATATACCATAAATCTGTATCTTGGCTATATCTAAATGTATATTCACACACACACAAATAGTAAGTATGCATATAGCTGCACATAAATACAGAGGCAGGGCATGAGTTTTACTTACAGTGTGTGTAATAGTAATACGGTGGTTTATAAAGGATGAGTCGTTGTACGAAATGCGACATTAGGTAAGTAATGCAAATCCTCGGAGAGAGGCGGAAACGGAACATAAGGCATTAGTCAGTTTAGGTTGTCGCGTATGTCTTGAAGATGCTATTCCTTCTCCTTCCAGAATCTACTATGTCATTCCTTCCTTGAATTTTCTCCCTTTGGTATACTAGCTATGTGTTTTCCACGCGATCTGTGTGTGTGTGTGCTTTATAAGGTTAACTGTATGAACTCTTATCTATTTAGACAACCATTCTATAAAGCAGTATAGCGCTACTATATTAGTGGAAATAAGGAAATGATTACATTTACTCTACAAACAGCCACATCACATTACAGCACTGCTAGCAAAAGTGATACTAATATCTACATACAGAACGTCTTGTTGTTAGCTATGCAATGATATGTAAAAGTGTTGATATACAGATATACCTAGGCACAGCCGTAACCAGAAATCGATTTCGGGGAGGACAAAATATATTTTGGGGAGAGCAAAATGCCCGGAAAGAGCAAAATAACCTATTTTTTGGATTTTGGGGGAGGCAATTACTCCCTTGCCCACCCCCTGAATACGGCTATGTACCGAGGTATATACAGTGTTTGGACTGATATACTTTTGTAACATTTCAGTTAAACTTGGCTTATGGGTGACAGTAACGTTGAAGAGAACAGATGACACCATTATTGTGTACTATTACGTACATAAATACATTTGTATCGAGATAAGGGTTTTAATACTATAGGTATTATGTGTATAGCGTATGTATATGTATTGTGTACCTTAAGTCTATCAATGTGACGGGTTCAAAAGTATATACGTAGATATTTTATATATTGCAAGTTTTACAGTGCTGAATTGAAATGTGTCAGTGAAATGTAGAAATTATATAGGAGAGCATTGCGTATACAAAAGTATAGGGCATTATTGCTTTGTGTGATGTTGACTTGGATTTGAATATGTGCAAGTAATGTAAAGAGATTAAGTATACTTTAGTTATTGAGAGAATTTGGAATCTAATAATCGTTGGTTGAGATTACAAGCAGAGGTACAGTTACTTTTGTATATAATGGTGTAGAATGCCAGAAGTACATGTTGAAAAGAGATTGGCAAAGCAGAATGGAATTGTCGTAGTACCTATCTATGAGATATTTACAGAGATCCTGTGTAAGTAAAGCAGAGAGAGAGAGAGTGAAAGTGTGTATTCTATGCCAAGACTTAAGTAGACACGGAAGACTTAGGTTGTGTAGCGTATAATAGCGCTTAGGTAGTCCGCATTCACAAAAACACAAGTTGAGATGTAGGGAAATGTTAGCAGAACCAGATTTTGGGCATCTTTCGCTCATGTCAAAGTCCCTGTGGACTCATTTCCAATTTGATCCCCTTCTCTATCTGTGTTAAAGGTTTCTCTTACACAAATCGATGAGATACCTTGAGCATAGACACTCTGCAATATTCTGAAAAGAATTTCTTTTCAATGTTTGTATTGTATATCCTTATACATACAAGTCTTATACGCCTAGACACATACTGTAGTAAATAGGTTTGACTAATATGTATAAGAAAATTTTCTTTTTGGGGGGTATCTGTACGTATTTGTGTGTTTGGTGTGCCTACATAGATTTGGAGTACCTTTGCCTAGTAGATATGGAGTACCTTTAGCTAGTAGATGTAGGTAGGTACTTAAGTGTGTGATAGTGCACTCTTACTCTTAGTGGATACTTTACTTTCTCTCGGAAAGTATTTTATTGGCCCCGGAGCAGTATATTTAAAATGGGAAAGAAAGGTAGATCAAAGTGTGCCAGGAAGCATTTTGTGCTCGACGAAAGAGTTAAATCACAGTCTCAAGATTGTAGATTTGTATTCACACGTAGTACTGCCACACAAGAGTGCTTTGCAAATATGTAGGTAGAGCCTGTAGGCAAACACGAATGGCTTACTACCTTACTTTACCATTACCTGGTGAGTTGTCATGCAAAATTTATTTATATGAAAACTAAAGCCTCATCTTTATACATAGTAAGTTTGCAGAACAATACGAGTGCATTTCCTTGTGTCTAGTTTGTTTAACAACTGGGAATGATATTGTGTGTTGCAAAGCAATGCATTGATTTATTATTTAGATACTATCCTTCATTGTCAATGTTGCCTCAAGTTTTATAATAATAAGGCATGCAGTTAGTAGTAACTGCAAATGTTTGCTTCATTAGTTTAGGTACCTAAACAATTCTGGGAAATAACTGAAATATTTATTAATAAAATGTAGGTACTCCTTAAGAACTTTGCACTTAAAGTTTCATTTTCAAACTATCGTTTACAAAGTCTTTGCTGTTTAATTAGTAGGCTTCTATTTTCGTGATGAGAAATTTAGTGTTAATATAATATATCTAATCAAATATGTATTCCGAACTACTGGAGGATAAAATGTGTCTCAACAATTTAACTCTTAAACAAACAATGTCATTTTGCAAACTATCATAGGCAAATGCTTTTGTTTATTCAAATAATTTGTTTGTACTATAGTATGCCAAATAATATGTAGGATGACAAAATCGCGAAAATGTTAAAGTGCATTTTCGCGATTTTGTCACGAAAATAACAGGGAAAACAATTTCAGTTTTCAACATAACGCAATGATTACTTTTAGTAAGGAAGACTCACGGCTGTTTGTAAGGGGGCGAAGGGACATTTCCCCTCCCAAAATCTAAAAAAGCGGCTAATTGTATTTTACCATGAAAGAGCAAAAAATTGATTTTTTTTCGCTCTTAGTGCAGATTTAATGCATTTTAGGTTGAATTTGGCTATTTGCTAATATTTTCATGCTATGCAGGATAACGACTACAATTTTAAATCTTATTGGAGTTTTGCCCCTCCCGAAATGGAATTCTTGATACGGCTATATAATATGTAAATTTGAGTGATGAAAATAAAATTACCTATAGTCATTTTTTATTTTTCTAAATTGTTAAATGTGCTGTAAAACACTATGCTTTTCAATGTAAGATTGTTTGAAAGCAGGACAAAATTTGAAACTTTATATTTACCAACAATTTCTTTATGAGTACAATGGACTCGCCTACACTGACTCTCATTTAAATTTTAACATAAGGTACAGAATAGAATAAAGATCAGGCATATCTAATTAAAGCGCTACGTCCGTTTCCTGCTATAAATAGTTGTAGGTAGATAGGTGAGGTTTTTAGGTTTGCTATGAAAATGTCTTATGAATTGCATTATGAGACAGTATCTAAGCCAGTATTAAATAAGTAATTAGTCCACGACGGACTCCGTAGCTTGTCTTGCTCCAGCAGTGTGACTCTGAGACAACAGAATTATAATACGAGAGCAAAAGTTTTTGATGAATGGAAATTGGTCGCAAATGTATTTGTAGTAGTTGAGAAACTATTGCAGCAGAGTTAGTGCTAGCATGAGCAGTCTACACCAATTATGTTTAACTCGACTGTATATACAACTCCCTTTTATAATACATACTATAGGAGCTACACTCCTGGAGGAATGTTTGCAAACATTAGGGGTAGGAACGTGTAGGAAGTAAATATAATTACATACGTACCTAGTATACACTATGGGAGCACAAGAAGAGGTAGGACGCAAACGACAAGGAATTCTCTGCAAAACTTTCGACGGTTTGATTAAGAACAGAAATTAATACAATTAAATACACGCCGAGAAATCAGCAATGCGGTAGTAACTAACCAATCGAGCTATAAGATAAAAAAGAAAGAAAGAAACTTCTCCTAAGAAAACTTTATTACTTCATTTCTTCGTTTTCAATGAAAGTGCGAGTCTACAGAAAATTGTTTGTCTAAATGTAATGTATTATAAGCGTGGGTTTTGCCTTAGACTACAATGAATTCTGAATACAATGAACATGAAAACTGTATACAGAAAAATTGAATTATTGTCATTTTGTTTTATTAGCAATTTGTTTTGTATTGGATTTAATAACTGTATTGGATTCTTTGTATATTATGTTTCTGTATCCTTTGTATTTGTACTATGTGTATATAGTATGTGTGTGCAATTTTATTTATTACGATGAAATATTGTACAGATATTATTTATGTGTATAGAAATAAATGAAATAGAGCTATAAATCTATTTGCCTGTAAGTGGAAATAATTGCTTTGCGTGAATTGTCTTTATGTGTTTTATTGTTGTGTCTTTCGTGTGTAGTAGGAGATATAAAATATTATAAGTATTCATCAAGCGTTATTTGTATTCATATAGGGATGAAAAAGCAATTCCCGGGAGGACATTAGAAATAGAGTGAAAGACAAGGGAAGGGCAAAGTTAAGTTGGATAATTGAGGAAAGATGATTTGAAGTGGTAGTATTGTTCGTAAAGGAAGGAGTTATCTGCCTTTTGAGGTTTTGTGATGCGGAATGAAATCTTCAGTTCAACCCACACAAATGTGCACCTCTTTCTCCGTGTAGACACATATCGAGACATTCTATTCTACCACGTATAAGTCTAATACATGTAGTAATAAGAGTTCCATTCGCAGCAGCATTTTCATTGTTCTCTTACCGCAAAGTTATTTCCTTCAGCAGTAGAATGAAAATCAGTATCGTCTCAGTTGGAGCATAGAGCATAGGTAGGCACTCAACTTATTATTATTATTGTAGTAATAGCATTTATGTCAGTAAGTGTGCTATGCATGTAGTAGCTATACATAATTATTATCATCTGTGTTGAATGTTAAAAGCTTCAGCACTATTAATATAATTGCGGGATTCTATACACATGGGAATGTAGAAGCAGACGAGAATAGAATTCGAACAAACACAGCCTCTCAAATCAAAGTGCGATCTTTATTCACTCATGTTAAGTGCCTTTTCATTCCAGGAATGCACAACCCTTTGTTCAATCTTTCTCAAAGGTGATTGTCTTAATACATCTCCAAAGACTTCAAGGACACATGAACCAGTCACGTCTCCAAACACAGTTACAAATGCTATTGTTATTATTAGACATTTTAATCACGGGCAAAGATTCATTTTATTAACAAACAAAATTTATCGTTACCACACATCCCACATGCAAGTATATACGTAAAAGACTCAGCATAACTAATTAAAAGTTAATATCGCAAGTTAAACTAAGTAGGTCTACCTCTTAAAACCTCCATGCATTAATCGATTCAAGTTTTTGTATCTGTTGATTCAATGATATATCCAAATAATTCAAGTGTTTAAAATTTGTATAAAGACTACTAAGTCTGGAATTACTTGTGCCCTATATATTTATAGTTCTTTCCCAAACGAACTTACAATTAGTGGGTTGATCTACTGATTTTTCCCCACAAACGGTAGGATCGTTTATGCATTTTGGTTGTCCAAGGCTAAAATGTCCAGTCGTCCGTTTGATTGATTTTCTTATGCAAAATGTAAATTTTTTCAAGATCTTTTTTGAATTTCGAATAGAATCAGCTTTATTAGAGTGGGGTGCGGATAATGGGGAAAACTTCTTTTCGGGACAAAATCTAATGACATGGAGTAAGGATGTGAATTATTATTTCTAATCAGAATAATCCTCCACTATAATTGCGAGTTTTAAGATTAAACTTGAAACTTTCAACAGTCAAGCCGTCGGCAACATAGAAGATGATCCGAATTTTAAACTAACTGCGCTCTAGACTCTAGACGATGAAAAAAATTAACCTTGTATAAAAATTTGAAAGAATTCGATGAAAAACGTTGAGCTGTGGGTGGGCACGCAGAATACATGCAACAAAGTACAGGTGTGAACGCAATTGCCCATCTCTTAATCAAAGCGCAGCTTTAACCTAGAAAAATATTGTTGAATTTAATTTTTGCTCAACTCACGTGCAGTTTTATGAAAGAGAGACTGCTAAAAGTGCTGAGAAATGTAAACTGCGGAAATGCTACTTCCTTTATCTAGTGCAATGCAGGTCGTAAATTTAATTGAGTTTTCTTCTGTATGGATTAATTATTCAGTCGGTTAAAGATGGGAATGTCATATTAGACTAATGTGCGTTTGTAAACACAAAAAACGGATGCCGACAAAGGAAAGACTGTCGGGATATCAAAAAACAACTTTTTTCAGATTCCAAGGTGTTGAAGGATAAAATAGCGGTGTGTGTTGCTTGTGCTTTTAAGGGTTATATTTACCATTTAAATCTTATTTTACAAAAAAAAACCTAACAGGTTCACTTCGCTTTATAATTAATTAGTTGCGGAATCGTTTGACAGTGGATAATGATACAATAAACATCCCCATCGACAAGTTATAGCAACAATCGGCATTTATTTCACAATGAATCATTTTTCAATTCTGATTTTATATAGGTACCCATTGTTTCAGTCTTAGTTTCGGTTACACTTAAAACAATTTTTTTGAAAATGCTAACGATAAGTTTAATATTATATAAAAACTGTATGTACAGACAGAGATATGAGACTATGGAAAGTAGAAATAACAGTATGGAATCCTATAGGATAAATTTTTAGCGATTGTATCTGTATATTTATCTATAGACACTTTCTTAATTACAGCGTGTATTTCTCCAGGCGAGTATAATTAAATGTACTTAAGCAATTTAGAAATTAATGTAAAATCGTAATAGGCAGGTAATAACAATAGTTAAGTAACATCCGCTCTATGTTCTAATAATACTAATTCACAAAAATCCCTTTATTAATGAGGGTTACATTGTTTTCATTGTATTCTGCAGACTTGAAAAAAGATTTCTAATGGAAAGAAGAAAGTTTGTGTCGTATGGAAATTTAAAAATAGCAATTCAATCTAGAACTAACATCGTATTTGATTATCCAGCATGAACAGACAAACATTATTCTCACCGAATTTTTCTTTCTCATTGACTTGACCTGAAACTGAGGTGGCTGCCTCGCTCTTTTTTATAATGTGCATCCGGTCTTCTCATTGTCAGCCTTTCATGTATTTAAAACATACCTACTGTCTGTCTAGTGTCTAATATACAACACTGTTTGTCTTTCATAATAATAGAGAAGTACTACGACCCGATGATTTAGAGTCATGGACTCTTTCACTCCATAAATCGTGTACAGATACCTATGTATATATGTAGTACCTACTATTTACAAGCCAAAAACAATAGTATACAGATAAAACACACAAGGAATTTTTAGACAAGAAATAAAATCACTCTTGCTAGTTCAGTGTATTACTAGTTTTACTATAAAATTGCCACTAGTACTAGTGCTATTGCTGCGCAATGAAACTTAATTTAGATGTAAGTTGTTCCATGAACACACTGACCTTATGAGATGACTATATCTTAAAAATGGAAAGTTATTGCTCAAGTTAAGAATGAAAAGATTAGCTTCAAAAAATCCCAATGGATTTTTACAAGTTGTATAGCTACTCCTGTACAATAATCACATCATTACACTCAAGACGACTCCAGCAGTAAGTGAATTCCAGTGTATTGTAAGCAAATAAATGCCGCAAGCATGCCGTAATTCACAACAATGTCTAAGCCCATTCAAAACTCAAAGAGATATTTACACTGTACAGATATACCTTGGAAAAGTCATGGGAGTTTGACCCATGGAATCTCCTAACGTTCATTCATTACATAATGATCATGTTGTGATTTATAGCGTTGTGATTAAATAATGATAATAGTAGTTAGTGATAAAGATGGAAACTAATTAGCAAAAGATAGACGATTTTTTTCTTCTGTAGTTTGTACACATACATACTAACATACATAAGAACTATACAAGGTAAGCAAGGAATGGGATATGTTTGTACTGTATTGTATACACATACATTAAAAGTTATGTTTGAACAATGAAATGAAGGAACAGATAGGTAATGAGAGTAAATATGAGACTCTGTCGATATTTCTCACCAAACTCACTTGAAAAAAACTGACTGATAAGTTCATGTACCTATGTATTATGCATCATCATCATTTTCATCCTGTACTCTGACAATGAGACTATACTACTATTTCTTTAGACAGATTAAAGAATAAGTTCAGTAGCTAAAACGACTATGTACACACGATAATTTGCGATATGGACATGTACACTTGTTTATACAAGGGTGTAAAGGATTTTCGCTGTTTTCAGCTTTTTTTTTCAAAGCACCTTCGCTTTGATTTCCTCTTTTGATTTCTGTTTTCATTCTCAACATAACAACTAATGAGAAACTTCATTAAAATTTAGAATATAGTGTCTAGTTCATGTATAGGTACATACTACTAGCACTACTGTGATTCAAGTATTCAAGTACATCACATTGTTCCACAATTTTTACTAAATAAACAACCCGATATCGTTCTAATTGCCTTTGCTCCTATCTGCTATCTAAGCAACACACACAAAAACAGTAGTGGTTGCTACATTTTACCCTTTAAGCCATGGAAGTATTAAAACAACAAAACAAGACTTCTGTTTTATATCCACAGCAAACTCTATAGCTTTACAATAAGGTGTACCTATACACTAGTAGGTACATACGTTAGTTTCTAATAAAAACTAAGCTGTTTTTATATTTTTAGAATTAATTTGAATCGTTAACATTTATTCTTTAACTTTTCTAAGTGTGAGTGAGTGTATAATATTATTACATAGGTATACCTACTCTATACTACACTCCCATCCGTGTACACGCTTATGCCCGGAGTTTTTTTGAAGCATATCATTTTTCTTGATTTCTGTATTATATTGGTACTCACATAACATATAAACATAAATAGCTGGTGAGAGGAGGACTGTTGTGTGTTGATAAGCTAATTTGATAAGCTAAAGCTTAAGTATACAATACACTTATGTATAACTAGAACTAGACTACTAGAGTGTCCATATTGTAGGTACGTATATTATGTAGGGATAAAATATACTTAGTTCTTTTAGAAGCTTTAATTCAACATATACTTATTGCTAGTACTTACTTGTACTTGGGTAGCTACCTACATGAAATAAATGAAGGTATGGTATACATAACATAGTAAAGGTAAAGTATGAAAATGGACAGAGTGAAAAATTAGCTTAACACTTATGTTTGCTATTTCCTTTGCTTTCTGCTATTATCTATTCGCCCATGTTCTAATGGATGTTAATGATTTTTGCATTGTGCTCACAATGTACAAGCGGCTGGAGCTAATATACATATAGTAGCAGCTCTGTGATGATGACAGAATAAAAACTTGAACCAGTTTGATTTTTTTCACTTTTTAGTCCTATGAAGTGTATTGTATACATTTCTGTGTGCAATTGAAACTTCTTGGAAGCTTCAACTTGTTAAATGCTCAGATTATTACATTCTGACGATTTCCATTCTGCTATATGCTAACATTTCTATGTACTAAAAAGATAGCTTTAGACTATAAGTATGTAGGTATACAAATGAAATTTTGTATAGGCATGTACTCTTTGTGTATTTGTATTTGTAGTTTGAAGTTTGTACTGACAAGTGTGTGGAGTGTGTACCTAGTTGTTAGTACATTGTAGCTTGTATTTATTTTTATGTTTTGTGTGTTTCTTGAACTTGGTCAATCTTATTGTTTCGCAGAGTTTCATTGTTCCTTTTGTTAATGGGATTTATCTTGAACATTATATCTTTGTCTGGGGTTGATTGTAATGGGTTAGCCATACATACAGATGTTGTTTTGAGGGAGCAAGGATATATTATTATATCTACAAGAGTGTTATTGTATAATATAGTATTGTGTGGCAGGGTGATTTCAATTCATCTTGATTTGCTTTTCCCATCCAGCACTATAAAGTATTTTTAATGATGCTGCTGTTATTTCCATACCTACTGGACTGGATCGCGTAACTCAGAAGCTTGAGCTGCTCTTGATGCTGTGCTATTGCGTCTTATGGTGTGCTACACTTTGTATTAGTATTAAGTATTATTATATACTCTGTATAGTACTTATTAATTTACGGTGGGTACTTCTTTGAGTTTTGTGCACACACACAATGAGTATTGGAGCTTGTGTGTAATGTAAAGGGAAAATGAAATATAATGATATTTTACTCGGACAATTACGGCTCACAATTTACAAATAATTATGGGGAGAGCCCATTATTTTAATTAAGTCAATTCATCTGTGTCAGTAATAACGGAAAACTTCTTCACTATAAACACCTTTGGAATCAAAGCAACTTTAGTTATCTCTAGATCAATTCAAACACGAAGAGATAAAGAACAGCCACTGAATTTATTGCACAATGGGCAAAAGCTAATAGCTTCTTGTATTATGTAACAACTTTTTTGCAAAGTGGCCTTTGTCTATACACTAAAGTTTGGACTGTTTGGTGGGGCTCCTTGTTCACTTCACAGCTTTCAGATCTGTACAAAAGTTGAACAACTTCGGCTGTGTGAGGTACACTCATGTTCAGTTTCCAAAAGTGGTTCTCCCCGTGCTTCAACAGATTATTACGTTATACACATTGTGTTAACCTGACAAAAGGAAAGAAAAATTAAGCACTTTTATGTTTTTTGCCAACTCAGAGGGGAAAATATTAAATTATTTTTTAAAAGAAAGTTCTGAATTACATAATACGCTTACTGCTTATTGCTAAAGCTTAATTAATTTCTTCCTTACTTATTTAAAAATGCAATGTATAGAAATATACAAATATTCCGATGTGTATATTTTCAATATTAAATACAAAATTATTGTCAATATATTACCCAGATAATCATAACACCGGTTTTTGGTAAAATAAAAATGACTGTATTCATGAGGTATGTTCCTAAAGCATTTTTAGTCGATTTGAGCAAAATTTCAATGCGATGGCCGAGAATCGAACTCGGATCAACTGCTTGGAAGGCAACTATGCTCACCATTACACCACCAACGCATTTGTTGGAAAGATTGAGGTGAAAAAAACATTTTAAACTAACTACCTGTAGTTAATGTGTCAGTTTATAAATATAAAAGTATTAACAGAAAAGAACATTAACAGAGAGTATGTGTATAGAGGAATACTGTGTAAAGCAATAGTAAGTATTGTATAGCGGTTTAGCAGAGTAATATTATTAGTACCTTCATTGTCGGTGCACATTACTGCCATAAACTTCCAAGGTACAACTACAAGCTTAATACTAGAGAGATAAAAACCTGTGGGCTAATCTATATAATATGTACAGAGAGAATGTGGTTTTTTTATTTTTATATATGCTCGGGCTGTAAAAATAATTGAATTATGTATCCACTAAATTATTGCTTTTTTATAGAAATACTTTTTCAAGCATATGTTTGCATTTTTACACATTTTTCTTGAACTTAAAATATTATCTACACCTGTATGCTTTTGTAATGTTATAAATGCATGGTACCTGCTTTAAATTAATGATAGTAATTTGTCAAAACGAAAGAACCCTTTCACAATCTTCCATTCAAATTACAATGTACGGGGGTCAGTTATGATTACATTTTTGCAGTTATATAATTGTTATTATACATAATTGTATTTTTAAATTTTTATTAAGTTAATTTTTTAAATATACTTGCAAACTAAAGTTGTTCTATTTAATTAGGTAATCTGCCTAAAATGTAGCCATATACTACAGCTATGTGTATATTTACTACATACATATCCTTTTATGTATGTGATATGAGTATTACAATATTCTGTTACTTGTGTAAGTCATATACTGACTTAGAATAGTTTGAAAGCTAAAAATGCCAACGGGTAAAGCGTCTAAACGGAAATACCTGACTAACCTCGGTAAAATGCAAACTACTTTCACAATTTCTTGTTTCCGGTCTATTCTGCTGCTCTACTTTACATTACCGTCATTTCCCTTGGCATTCAAAGAAAGTCAAGGTGTACGAGAATATCGTGCAGCAGTTCTAGAAAACTAGAAAAAATCACGGAGATCTCCAGAATTTAAAGAAAATCTTGCAGAAATGAAAAGAAACCCCGAACCGTAAAAATATCTATCAGTATCTGTAGCTTACAGCAACAGAGATCCACATTTGTCTTTTCTTGTCCTGTGGCTTCCCATTAGCTTTTTACATTCTTCTCGCATCTCTTGACTCTCAAGTATCGATATCTGTTTCACTCCCATATAGATAGCAAATGGCCTTCCTATATTCTTTCGTTAAAAACTGCTACGGAAAATACTAAAGGAAATTTTTATTGTATATAGCAACTATTTTTGTAAGGAATATATAGAATCTATTTATAGGTACACATTTATACAGATACCATACAATAGTGCATGAACACAGATACACACCCACACAAAAGATACTGTTGTAATATTATTATTATGTTCTGCTTAGCATTATTATATGGAGAACTCTGTACATTCAGTCGTTGTGCAAGTGGAAAGTTCTAGCTCTAAGGGAAATCTTCCATTACAGGCTGAACTGGAGAAGAAGAAGAAACTATCTCTGCATTTTATTGCACCACTAGAACACTTTTTACGAGTCTGCTACTAGACTTGCCTTGGCTTTAATGGCTTTTTCTATGAATCTCAATTGAATACAATATTTACAGTGTAGACATTATTATCAATTTCCAACATGCATTCCTCGAATGACAAATAAAACGCATCTGTTCCATTTTCATCCTTCACAATCCCAATCTGTCCGAACGGTTGCGTTGTTGCAGCACAAATTCCATTCTTACACTAACCTACCCTACACAAAAGAATACACCTTATATAGGTGCATATGGTGTACGGTGGCCCCAATTCAACTATGCAACCGGGTTACATCCATTTTGTATATATACATAACTACACTAGTTTCCTTGATTTAAGTATCAATTAATTCAAAATGAATCCATTTTGCATTAAAATGGCGGAAATTAACTCTTCAATACGACTATAGGTATGCTCACCTGTGCGTAATGGATTTGTGGATGTTTGGCAATCAAGCAAATGGTTTCATTTTTAAAAGCTGAATAAAATTTACATAATTTATTTGATAAAATTTAGATTCTGTAGGGCATATCATATAGTAAAAATAAATCCGCTAAGAATCATTCATGACTCAGGGCAAGCAACAGAAATGTGGCCATAATATTTATCAGTAGTGATACTGAGTATATTTCTAAATATGGACTTTCATTGAACGAATTAATATGTATGTATGTTTAAAGGGTTATGATATTCAGAACAATTTATTTAATTTCTTTGACGCTATGTTCCTATGTTTTATTTCTTTATACGAAATGCATATTGTATGAAATACATCTGCATGAACACACAACTTTTATCGCTCTAGTATTCAGCTTGTAGTTGTACAATTGTATCTTGGAAGTTGTCGGCAGTAATGTGCACTGCGCTACAATTCCTATTGTAGCTATATACTAAACATGAACCACTCTCACTCATATTATATACATACAGGCAAGTGAATGTACTTTTCTGCTGTACTTTCATATTTATAAACTGACACATTAACCATTGTAGTTAGTTTAAAATGCTTATTCCACCACATTCTTTTCAACAAATGCGTTGGTGGTGTAATGGTGAGCATAGTTGCCTTCCAAGCAGTTGATCCGAGTTCGATTCTCGGCCATCGCATTGAAATTTTGCTCAAATTAACTAAAATGCTTTATGAACATATCTCATGAATACAGTAATTATTATTTACGAAAAGTTTGCTATACTTGTTATACTATGCAGTTTGAAAAATCTACAAAATATATGGATAAAAATTTTGTATTTCACATTGAAAATATACACATCGGAATATTTGTTAATTGGATTAATATATCTATGCACTACATTTTTAAATAAAAAACGAAGAAACTAATTAAGCTTTTCAATTTTTCCAACATGAACTTCTGAATGTACCTCACACAGCCGAACTTGTTCAACTTTTGTTCACATCTGAAAACTGTGAAGTGAACAAGCATCCCCACAAAACATTTCTAAGAATACAAGTCTAGTCTAGAAACAGTGTTGAAGAATAAAATATTGGTCTAAATGTTTTTGAGTCTGTCTCAAACAAATCAATCTATATAAAGGTAGGTATTATTTGCTGAATATACGATGAATTAAAACAATATTTTCATTGCTATTTATTGTTTACACGTGCAAACATTATGTTTATGTAATGCGAACGCGTCACCTATCTACAAACAAATAAAACTGAACAAAGGTAACTTGGTCGTAATATTATTTATCAGTCTCAAGTCTCAAGTCTCAGATAATACGGACATATAATACAGTGTACAGAGTATGTTCGATATAATATTTTACAAAATAATTGTGAATATACCCACATACTCAGCTATTTCCGGGTCCTCTATAATAATGATCGTAAATAAGAATGACTGTATTCATAAGACATTTTTATAAAGCATTTTTCGTTTCTTATTTAAAAATGCAGTGTATAGAAAAATTAATCCAATTAACAAATATTCCGATGTGTATATTTTCAATATTAAATACAAAATTATTATCAATGTATTATGCAGATCCGACATCATGAACGTGTAATAATGACTGTATTCATGAAACATGTTCATAAAGCATTTTTAGTTAATTTGAGCAAAATTTCAATGCGATGGCCGAGAATCGAACTCGGATCAACTGCTTGGAAGGCAACTATGCTCACCATTACACCACCAACGCATTTGTTGGAAAGATTGAGGTGGAAAAAGCATTTTAAACTAACTACAATGGTTAATATGTCAGTTTATAAATATGAAAGTATTAGCAGAAAAGTACATTTAACTCCCAATATATAATATACTTGGTATACCAACATTAAGTTACTGTAGCAGTAGCAAGGTAGTTTTCAGTATTCGTAACATCATTATCAGTGCACAATACTGCCATAAAATGTAAAGATACAACGATACAAGCTAAGCTTAATAGAGCGATGAAAAGCTTTGTGGTTACCTTCATTTCAGGCATTCACATCTTTTACAGCGATAAACAGACACGTATATAAAGATAGAGCTATAGTATAGAGAAAAGCAATTTGCAGTCTTCCTCTACAGAAATATTATATTGTGAGGTACTACCTCAATTGCTAAGAGCATGCTGTAAGTACACTCTATATATAATCTACCTTACTTACCAAATTGTTACTAAAACTCATTACACACCATCGCATCACTAGGAACACATTGTGTTATCTCAGTGTGACTGAGCATTAGTTTAGTGAGACACGAGTACTAATGTAAGAAAATGTCATTTCAGAATTGGTCATTGTAAATATGTATACTTGATAGTATACACGACAGAAAATGCTACATACCGATGTACCTGTATAGTATTTATACATACATGTCTGTTGATGTTGACAGATTGACTACAGTTACAGTAGTTTTGTAAACGTTTTAGATTTATTTACATAATTATGATGAAACATCTCATGATACAGTTTATCTCTTATTTTTGAGACTTTCCGATACATGTAAACATAGCAATATTCAGGGAAGGCAATTGCCCTATTGACTATTTGCTCTGAAAGGGCAAAATCGTGAAACTTTTCGCGCTACAAGCTATTTTAATGCATTTTACGTTGATTTTGAACCGAATTTACGTAGATTTATGCGATACGCTGGATTATTGCACATTTGTACCTCATGTTTTTATTTTGCCCCCGAAATTGATTTCTGGATACGGCCGTATACTATGTAAACCATTTACTTTAATTTACTGCAAATTCCTCATTTGAAGTGAATCTATTAAAAGCTGTACTGGTTTAATAATAGCCGTACCAGTTCTTCTGTTGCATGGAAGAATTTAAAGAAATGATTATTTTGAGTGTACCTATATGTACCTATAGGGGTATACACTATAGTATAGTTTTTATTTGTTTCCGGTGCATTTAGCAGGGTCGTTGAGTGTGGCAATGTGGCGTGGCATTTTCTCCTGTAGTTTATGTAAATCGCTGTCATTCATAAGTCATGCCATGTCTTAAGACAACTTTTCAAATGTTAAACATTGTTCTTTTGCATGAATCGTAATATTATGTTTTGTCAGTTATGTTTTACTACTTTTTTGTTTTTCCTTGTACATTCCTATATTATACTATATGTAAGCTGTAGTCCATTATTACATGTACATTTACACTGCATGAATAGATCTACAAGACGTGCTGTAGACGTGTCAGTTAGTCGAGGTACTTTATGTTCTATTGTTCAGTATTTGAAGTAAAGAGAATGTATACCAATATTGTGTGTGTGCTTTCCTGTTGATCTTGTCTTAAATCCATGTTAGTACTATCCTATTCACAAGAATTCTACTAAACGTGCTGTTTTTTTCCTTTGACAAAGAATGCATACGTACGTTCGTACGTGTGCATTTGTAATGTGAGTTTAATATTATGTGCGTTTGAATCAGGTTTGAATGCTCATAATTAAAACAACAGCGGGAGCTTGATGTGTAGTTGATTGCGTTAATAAGACATTAATTTCTTTAATTAATTTCCAACACTTTCTCATTAATAATTAAATTCAAAGAGAATTTAATTATTAATCGTGATGTTTTGTGTGCTTAATCATTAATAAAGACGAAAGGTGAAGTTAATTAACTTAACATATTGAGCCATATTTATTGCGCTTATCTGTAGGTCTTATTTTGCATTTTCGTTCACCGAAATCGATTTATGTATGTGGTCTAGAAACAAATAACTAGAAATTATTCGATGTGATTATTCATGTGAATGAAACACCCCCCCCCCCCCTTGAAAAATACTAGATCCGTCACTGATTCATTGATCACTTAATCTGCTCTGCATAGTAAAAAATACATAAGAAATATGAAAAATCATTATTATTGACATTCATAATAATTGCAATCATATTTTAGGAGTTGCAATTTGTTGTTTGCTTTTAAAAGTTAGATGTTTTAACTTAATAATTTCTACATAAATTGTTCCTAAGCTGGCTGTGAATCGGAAGAACATTTCGAGGTAGACTACCATAATTTTTTTTAATAAGGAGCACATGCATGATTTATAAGATTTAAGACTTGTCAGGATAAAGAGAATGCGATAGATAAAGTTAATATTGAAGGAATCAAATTAAAATAATAAAGAAAACCCGGATTTAAAGAAACGAGCATTCCAGATTATTTTTTGTAGAAGGTCATATTTTTTAAAATGTACCAAAATTGCAGTTTTAGGTCTCACCAGGTCTTGTTATGGTTTTGGTTATGGTTTAGATCTCACCAGGAGCGGTTATGTCTTTGTGTCTGTCAACATGATGACTAGAGTAAAATGAAGCTAGAAATTAAGTCTTTGTACAATGGTTTATGAGCACAAATGTAAGGCTGTAAGTGTACCAGCAAAATTGTGTCAGCGGTTGGTACGTAAAATTTTACTTTACTTTAATTGATGATTTATGTCTACCATGAAATAGATCATATCTGTAATACCTGCAACTTATTCTACAATTTCTATCTATCTGTATATTTTCTGAATACTTAATTTATATAGGTATTGTAAAGTTATGAAATATTAAGAAAAAAATTTATATTATGTAATTGTAAGAGTATCATCACTATCAGTCTGGAGGTCTTAAAAAGTTGCACCTACTTCACTCTAGTTGCATGCATTTATGATTGGGACCTTTACATAATAATATATTATACAAAATACCACCTACTTCATAAATCATTAATTTGAAAACATCATTAAAGAATATTAGAAATATTTAAAACATTTCCCTAAAATAAAAGAGCTTTAGTGATGGTGTAGAAAAGTAGGACAATCGATAACGATATATTATGCAAATGTCATTGTATTGGTGTTCAATTTGATAAAAATTCTCAAACCTTGTACTTGATTTGTGTAGACACATACATTCTAAGAAATCGTTTGTATCTGCTTTACCTAATAGTGTAAATAATCATTTTATTTTTTCAATATCATATATATTTAATGATAGTGGGCACATACAATTTTGTGTACATCTATATTCCAATAATTTTGTACTATTGCCTTATGTTGTGTCATAATAGTAATAATAATTATTATACTTTAATTTACTTTAATTAAATCCTCATATAAAAATATTGATGCTGAAATACCTTTTTGCGACGACGTACAAGGGTGTGTACTACTAACAAATAGATAATTCTTTTTCAAACAAATGAACCCAAAGAACATTATTATTTGAAACATTCGAGCATCTTTTTATCTATTTTCGTATATAGCGTGAGGAGAATTCACATGTACATTTTTATAGTCAGATCATATCGACAGATTTATCAGAGGATAGTTTTATAAATATAAAGAACAGAAAAATTAATAATTCAGTAGATATAGTTTCCTGCTTTCAAGACTCATCTGTGCAATATTTGAGAGCGATGATTTATGTCGCAGTCTATTTAATAGAGGCGTACAGCTGATTGTAAATCAAATTCCTGGACAATAATGGCTTTTGATTTGATTATTATTTTGCGTAGGTACCTAACTTTCTAGTGTATCTAGTCCTAGTCGCATACCAAGAAGCCGAGTTCAGGTTACGTATTCCTCCAATTCACACTTAAAGTTTCGCTATATTTATTATAGTCATACTGTGTATAGGTATTTATTAAAACTATCACCCTTAATTTACTAGTAAAAATAGCAATATTCAAAACTCTTGCACGTGTGTATGTAGGAAAATATAATAAAACATA
>JAQFYB010003408.1:0-19588 GCA_034694085.1 Pogonognathellus longicornis | reverse complement strand
TACGTTAAATGAACCGTTCCTTAGTACTATACGCACGGTCTAAATGCGTTCCTTTCACGGCAAAATGTTACTTGGGATGTTTATATAATTTTTATGTAAGAGCTTGTTATCAATTAAAGTGGTATGCTCAATCTTTTGAGGAAAGGAATGGCAAATATTTGTGACTAAATGTCTGTTTTTAAATTATTTTCACAGCTCTGTGTCCAAACAAAGTCTCACTAAACAAACTGTAGAGATTACTTAAGAAAAGTACAGAAGCTTGTCAATGAACGGACGATAGAAAGT
Organism: Pogonognathellus longicornis; assembly: GCA_034694085.1. NCBI lineage: Eukaryota > Metazoa > Arthropoda > Collembola > Entomobryomorpha > Tomoceridae > Pogonognathellus > Pogonognathellus longicornis. The sequence goes on along the minus strand of JAQFYB010003408.1, from coordinate 19,303 downwards.
TAGCGTTGGTCTAGGTTGAATTGCAAACGCAGAGCAAGGGTCAACTAAGTGTACGGGATGACAACATTTTGGTGGGTGAATAAAAACAAGAGACTGCGTGAAAAATGCATTCATCTATTTAGATTTTGTAAATTACACAAATTAGCAAAGTGTAAAATAGCCTCGATTAGTGTGAATGAGTGCTAAAACGACTTTGGCTTGTACATTATGATAATTACGTTTTTAGATGATTTATTTCAGCAGTGCAGATTTCTAGCAAAGTGATTTTGCACACGAAAGTATATGTACGTATGTATGCATAATAATGTCATAACGAAATTCTAACATTTGGGATGGTGGCAACTAACATGACTCAGGTACCTACACAACAAATCTGCCAAACATTTACCAAATCTATCTCGCAGAGTTTGTGTAGTGACGTGTATTCACAGCTTGTGGCTTTATTCAGAATGGAGAGGCACACAGCAGAGTACACAAATAGAGTCGTCTAATCAACCCTCCTGTGTAAACAGCACCCAACTCAAGCCAAAGACCTTAAGCATAGCCTTTAAATCTACCTCAGATAATACATAGTGCCCTTCATTTGACTTTTAATTGAGAAGGAGCATATTAAATGGAGATGCATGTTCTCCAAACTCTTTGCAATCTCCCTTGTTCTTGTCACTAAGACGCACCAATAAGATGTTGTTGGTTTTAAATACTTGCAGGAGTTTCGGAATTCGCGTTCAGTAATAATTATTTAATTAGTTTTTATTAAGCATTATGTAAGTCGTAGATTGTGAAATTGGAGTGGAACCCCCAGCTGGACTCCAAGCCCAATGAATACAGGAAGAAGCGGAGGGTTAAAAGCGTGTGAGTGGGTTGACGTCTCTAGAGACGAGCTTAGGAATAACACAAGAGTTTGTTGCATAGATTGAGTGCTGAATGTGTGTCTATGTGTGTAATAGAGTCTGGGGAGTGATGGAGCAGTTTACGACGATGACGATTGACGACTTATGATATGGTTATAGTGTAGTTGAGTTGTGCGAAGTGGTTGTTGTTGTAAGAGGAGGGCAAGTCAACTGTAGTAGTAGTATTCTTAAGTAGCAAGTAATAATACCTTCATCATCCACGGTTACATTACATGAGCAATAACATGCCTCTTGGCTGTTACACTGCTGACTACCACAATAGACAATCGTCCTATCTGTCCACATTGGCCAAATACAACGAGCAAGCTATCTGTATGTAAATTAGAAAAATGAGAATTGTGTACGAGAGCTTTGTGTGTAGAATTCACACGTCCAATGTGCTCAGCAGAAAAGGATGGCTTTGCCTACACGACACACGTACACACATGCAAACTAAGAATATTTGTACTCTAATAATCTCCACCAAGAAGCTCATGTAAGCTAATGTAAGCAAATAAGCATAACACAGTGGCACATATCCAACACGGCCAATAACCTTTAGATACACTTTACACTTTTTAGAGGACAAACACCTTTGTTGATGATGCACAACTTTCGTGATCGAATTTCAGCACAATTCAATCTCGATTGAAATGAATCTCAACAACAGTTTCATCCTCGCTACTCCTCCGTGTCCCTTATTCTTTGCACCATCAACCTTAAGTCTCCCTCCAGCCCCACTTTTTTTCTTTACGCAATTACAGCACCACGCCAACACTCGTATCACACCTAAAATCCACACTCTTCAAAATAAACATGTCCCTTTATCCCTCACAAGTCCCACCTCTGCTAATTCGAACCCTTTACTAAAACTTGTCTTCAACAACTAGCGCATTAATTACGCTATCCATATCGTAGCTTTAGCCATGCCAAGTTTCTATGCAATAGCAAGTGATTACACGTAATAATATACAATTACACAAGTACTTTTCTAAATCTATTCTTGAAAATCATTTACATTCACAAATTTTAACGATAAATAATTTGCTATTTTCATTACACCCTAATGAAAAAAATTAGCAAATGGTTATTTTTATGAGAATAATCATTGGCGAATATCTGCTTTTATTGGTAATGTCCATGAATTATCTCACAAGTCTTTAGCTGGCGTGCTTACAGCATTTAATTCAAAAGTCTATTCATGCTTGATGCATCCATGTATGATTTTCAAAAGAGTATTGTGTAAGTAGCGTATGACCTACTGTTGGATGGTGAGGAGCTGATTTTTGAGTCACCCTGTATTTGGATGCAGACGTAATAATTGTAAATGTGGTGAAAGAAGTAAGCGTAGTATGACATAGTAAATATCCAGGTAGCATTGACCGGCCCCAAAAATTCTTGCTTACTTGCCTAAAGCCAAGATTCATCCTCGACTCGTATGTCCAATGCTTAAAGACAACTTAATTTAGCAACAACTCTGTGCACAACTTCAGGTGTGTAGAATACTATTATTCTATAGTGCATGTAGATTGCCACTATGAGAGCATAACATTAATTTCATTTCATTTGAGTTCATTGGTGCAGCACTATGTAAATCACTAACATATACAGAGAGTACACGCAAAAATTATTCTGACATCAAAACATGGTGGCGTTCAAAGAATGAAATTTGAGAATACGGTAGTGAATTGGTATAGTTGTGGCAGTAGTGCATTACACTCCCGACAAACAACAAAACGAAAAAATGCAAAGTCAAACCAATTGGAAAAATGAAGTCAAGCCCAAGTTTTCCGTATTCGATTTCCTTTATGTTTGTTTGCGAGAGACAATAAGGAGGTTGCGTATTGCTTATCTTCTGCCACACTTTTGACTGGTTGAGATTCCTACAAGTCGCGAAGTGATTATTAGCCCATATTATTTTATTCTTTTAGCAACACATCTTCCTTCCTATGTCCCTTGTTCTGGTTACGAGTCTTGTTATGAGTCTTGTTATGAGTCTTGCTACGAGTCTTGTGAGCTGTCCATTGAGGCTGATATGCGAATGCACAACTGTTGCAGTGTTTAATGTTTGTTGACATAAACTCTTTTCTCTTATATCACCCTATCACACATCATCGCACCTTTCTTGCCTTGCATTGCAGCACTCTGGGCACGACACACGTAATCCATGCAACACGTACACTTTGTCCGCATAGTGTTCAGTTGAGTGGAGGATGTTTGATGTTGGTGTTGGTTGAACTGCAACTGGTGTGCTTTGATTATGGTCGATGTCTTGTGGTGGTGCTACCCTGCATAGACTTGCAGATTGCTCAGCACTTGTAACAATACAAGTCAGGTCAAATTAATAGCCAGGCAACAAGCACTTCTCCTTTTCAAACCAAATGCATTCCTGTTCCCATACACTCAACACATTTTGACATGTGCCTTATTTTTATGCCTTTTCCTCGTCTCTCCTCTCCCACTCCTTTTCTACCTTTCTTTCCATAATAAAATATAGGTCTTCAAGTCCTAATGTCCTCGTCTTAAACCTGGCTCCTCATTGTGCTTATCCTCCACTCAATGTGATTGCACATTCAAGCTCCTCCATTTTTCAACACATCCACTCTTCGCTTTCAAATATTCATTGTGTACGGAGCTGTGTGCACTCCACACTCAGTCCGTATCTCCTATATACCAACTAACTTACTTTTACCGCTTATTTTTTCTTTTGTAATTCTAATGCCCTGCTCTGCTCCCACTGCCAGACCAGTCTCAAGATGTTTGCCACTTACTTTCCTTAACCTATCCTACCTCATTCACCTACACTTTACTATTACTAGCACAACTCGTCATAACAACAACTTATCAAGCACTTCACTCTTGCATCTTGGTGTTAATACCCTCTTGCTCTGTCTTTGTTTACACACACAGCTTTATTTATATGTATCTGCTCCACATTCCCATTCCGTGCATTATGATATATAACTTTGGGAATTCTGCACTCGTATTTTATACTCCATAAATATTCCCTGCCAATTAACACATTTTAAGTTTGGGCTGTGCCTATATACTAGTACGACTCAAGTTGCTTAATAAAATGATGAGGTGACATTGTGCTCTCCATTTAATTTTAACACGTGAGAAAATCAAATGGTATTGATGAGGGCAAAGTCAAGGCTTTATCGAAAGTATTGATAACTTAATTATGTGGCTCAGAAAACACTGGTTGCATTGCACATCCTAGTAATATTATGTGTTCAGTACAATTAATTGCAGCTTCGCTCAACCGACAACGACTCAACGGCCTGAGTAACATAACTCACAATAATTATAATTACCCTTGAAGCATTCAATCGATCTTTTGTAGCATGTAAAGGTACTCTAATATTCTGCACATAATATGTCCCATTATTAGTATGTATCACCACAGCATAACTAATAGCCGCTTTTGCAATTCTCAATACGATTCACAAATTCGCAAGCATTTATTGCTTATATAGTGTTATAATGTTATTAATTACCAGTAAAAACATACATTTAATATTTTGCTCTTCAATTAATCAATACAATTCCATAGACAAATAATCCCCATACTAAATGTATTTTTTAAATCATGCCTAAGACCATTCACGATCTATTATATTATAAACAAAACACTAACTAAAAATGTATCAAATTAAAATTCTTTAATTATATAAAACCAAATTGTACACAATTAAACTTTTGTCAGTAAAGGGTCTAACAATGGTTATTGGGCGAGTGAATGGGTTTTGCGCTTCGCAAGAGGAATCTCGGTTGAAATATTAAAGGAAAGGCTGCCTTTTAATTGAAAGTAAGTGTTAAACTTTAGGATTAATTCCAAAACAAATTCCGTTAGCTTATCTAAATACAATAAGTGATATACTTATAGTTCATTGGTAGCGTATTAAATGTTTACATAGGTAGTATTGAGTGTGAAGTGCTTGCCCAGTCACATTACAAACAATCTAGTCTCACATACATGAGTGAATCAAAATCTGTTGTTGCATGGAGAACCGCAACTTCAACCGTAGTGAATAATAAATATTATGTAGGGATTCCCTTTGGTGGTGTTGTATTTTGTAAAAATACACCTCATACACCATTATGACTAGAGAGTATAATGTAAACTCTGCTAGAGTTATAAGTGTCTTTGTAAACAGTTAATTTAGATAGAGTGTCATTTCTGTAATAAAATCTATTTTCGTCGTGCCTCCCAAAACAACTCACCTGGTTGAATGTTTGGATCCTGAACATGTTTACAAACAAAGGTGTATTTCATATGTAATAAAACCAAACGCAAAGTGAAATGGAAGGACAGTTGACTGTCATCCATTATATTAAATGCTTGTTTGTAAATATTTGAACTCCAGGACTTTAACTAGTCAACAAACTACAGCAAGAATCCTTGGTGTGAGCTTTTAGATTTTAGACATTTAAGAAATCATTGGAGGAGAGTCCTCACTAAACCATCGTAAATATTTTAATAATGCATTTCATAGCGTAGAGAGCTATAAATCTCCCACTGCATTGTGTGAATATTTATTTCACTCCATAATATGCTATCCATTACTTCCATATAGAATGCATTTAATAATTCCTTCTCACTGGGTGCAAGACACAACTTTTGGATTACGTTTCAGATAAAGAAATAATAAGATCACGTATTGGCTACAAAAATGAACGGGTTATTCTACTGCAGATATTTGTAGTTGATATGGCATCATGCAGAGACTAACTATGATTAAAATTCTATAGTTATATCGGGCACCCGTACATTGCAATGATTGCCATTCCTTCCAATTCATCATACCATTATGTAATAAGAGTTTATGCCTTGACTGAGGAGCATTTACAATATAAATACATTAGTCGGCATAGAATGCATGAATTAAAACGTGTAAAATGCATGGTTTGCCTTTGTTGATGCTACAATCCCAAATTTGCTGATGTCATTTAATTATTTATGCCAACGATTTCTTGGTAACCAAGTAGGCTGTGACAATTGAACAATTGAGACATGTTTTCTGTAGACGCTGTTAAGAGAGTATAGAGCGTACCTATACGTTGTATACTGTACCAAATCGACGCGTTAACACCACCAGGCTACCATTAATATGCCCATTTTGTCATATTATTTGAAAACATTTACATGTATGAATGCACTATGATTATTAAATGAATGTAACGAATGTACGTTGATATTTGGTAGAGCGTTACTATTACAGTTCACACATCTACAGTTGCTTTTCTCTCGGCATAGCCATCCACTCTACTCTGCATCTATTTGGTGCAATGAACACAATAGACACACCACGAATGTTGTCTTCATAATATTCTGGGGCTAGGAACGAGCATTAATTGTAGTTTTTGTAAAAATGACAGAAGTCTTCTTTTACTGACTTGATTCTTACAGAGTCACGGTTTTAGCCGGTGTAATTTGGTTATGTGGAGAGTTGAGACCACGCCAGGTTATTTATTGAATGTAAATGTGCATGATACATTGATTGTTGGACTCATTGCAATTCGCAAGTAGTTAATGTGTAATATTATACAGGTAATTGGAATGATATTGTGATGCGATATTGGTGTGGGTTGAGGTGGATGGAGAATATTGTTTGAGGTGTGTAGATTTGTTTAAAGCTTGGAAGGAGGTTGTTGAGTTCAGAGTTCTTGGATGGAGTGATTTTACATGTTGGGAGAATGGGACTGAGTGTGATGGGTGAAATATGTGTGTAGAGGTTATTTATTATCTGCAACTAATATGTAACTCTGAATAACGTTATGCGACAGAATTTGTGAGTGAAGATGATGACGTCCGAGGCAGTTCACGAATGCAAATGTGGAGTTGTTGTGTGTCGCTGAGAATGTGCGACTGTTTGTTGTTAATAGAATGTATTTGCGTTGTACATGTGTTTCAGGTGTACTTTGTGTAGTTACTTGTTGCTGTTACTTGTTGCACTGCTCAATGTTGTTTTTGAGGTGTTATGAGCGATGCAGGTAGATTTCTGTTATTGTGTACACACATATTATATTCATTCGACGGATCATACAAGCAAACCATACAATATACCTACAACGTAAGATTGTGTGTAGGTAATCGCGACGCTTATTGTGTCTGGTGTTTTGCATTGCAGTTCGTCATTGTAGTCTTGTCGTAGTTTGTTGGTGGACAACAAATTGTGCACAGAACTCGGCGGTGTAATGAGAAATTGCGATTGGGATGATAGTAATATTATTTGATATGAATTTAGTGGGGTAGAGTGTACAGTAGGAGATTTGAGATATTGGAGTGCAGTGTACGGTGTGTATGATATCGTGTAAGAATATTAGTAGAGGAGTATGTCAGAGATAGGTACTTGTGTTGTGTTGTTTGTTGGTCGTTTAGCGTTTAGCGTTGTTAGGTATAGGGCTGTGCATATTATGGCATGGTGTGAATGTTTGTGCTGAAGAAGCAACATGCAAGTCACTTCTTATTCTTACGGACTGTCCCCACTAAATTATATTTTATTGTATTTGGAGAAGTGCCTGCCATATGAATATAGACGCTCTATAACATATTCGTCAATTATGATATAGGGATTGTGTACATTTTCGTTGCTCGCATATAACTCACATAGGTATACAAGTTCGGTCAATGACCGCTCGTCTGCCGATAGACAAATCCAGGCGGATCACATTTTTAGGAACCTGCCCTAATTGCCGACTGGTCTCCTTACACATACTTTATACACGAATAATATACTACTGCCACCAACACCATCACTATACACTCATCTTATCGCCACAGACCTATTCACAAATCTCTAAGACGAGTATTAGAATTTGCATGCTGCTTCATTCCACAATTGCATTATCTTCGTTATTCGCTAATGTCTTGTGTTTGCGTTGTGCGTCTTGCTGTACTCTTCTCTTCGAGTAAATACTCACCACCTAACTAATCTCTCTCTGATGCATTCATTCATGTCCATAATATTATATGCAGTCCACATGCACACAACACACAACCAACACAAATCGACTCACTGACTTACTCACCCACCACACCAGCACACTCATCCGCACCTCCCCTCCCCACATCTGCATGTGCAATCTTTCCTCGTTTTACTCATCTTTAAACCAATCCACCCAAATTCTGTCTCACACTTACTAACTCACCTTACTCACCAAATTCTTCTCGCCCCCTCTTCCTACAAATCCACACTTAACACCTCTATCCTTGGTCTTAATTCAAAACCCACAACATTGACATGACAAAAATTGAAAAGTAAAGGACGAGCTAATCATTTCTTTTGCCCACAGCTCAAAATAATACTCAACCGCTTGTCAGATATTGAAATAATCAAACTGCTGGGTAAATTCTATGAAACAAAACCCGTATGAACAGAAAATAGTTCATTGGATGCCCATACACCGCCGTTAATGTCTATGCACACATGTCTTTTTAATTTTAAATTACAATCAAGTTAATATCAATAGTTGCGTGGAAATAGTTTGTCTGGCAGACACTTCGTCTACTTGTGCACAAATTAACGTTCAGTTTGAAGACGGGTCAATCGGTCAACACCTCTGACATTTTAACCTTATGACAGGGCTGTAATAGTATTTTGAACCTATATACACACTGGGATTTGAAATCAGTCAATGTTGGATTCTTAAGATCACGTTATAAATAATAATACGCTGTATTCTTTAATTGCGAAATTACTATGCTTGAATTGCACCAAGGTTTGAAGAACCAGGTGATTTGTTTTCGAATAATAATGTTAATAAAAAGAAGAATCATAAAAAGAATAATGATGGGACTTCACAGACATATGACTTAACACTAAAGGGACCGTGGTGCGGACACGCTGTCCAAGAAAAATTGATTTTTTCAGTTTTGGTATAGTAAGTGCCCTCTAAATTATTTTTTAGAAATCTGGGAATTTTTGTATAGGTCCGCTACGTTACTTTACATATTATAGCAAAAATTCAAAATATTAAGTCAAATGGTTGGACCTACAGAATTTTTCAAAGTTGACAAGTCCAAAATCTTGCCATGTAAAAGAGCCTAGGCTTTGAATCATTTCAGTGAAGCGCCATTGTATTTGGGGCTAGTTGGTACACTTTTTCCTACACTTTTACATGGGGACGGCGCTACCTAACCATGGTCCTTTACGTTTTTCTGAAACCCATGGTCCCTTTAGTGTTAACGGAGGACAAAAATATTTTTGATTTGTAGAGGCATAAAATATTTTGTGACAATTTCTAACCTCTAAACTGTTGTTGGAAGAATTGTAATGGGATGTTTCCATACTAATAATATAATATTATGGCAAGTATATTTGCACATTGATAATTGCTCGAACTGGGCGGCTATTGAGAAAAGAAATTGTGTATTAAAGGAGAGAAGTGCACCCTGCAATGTTAGAATTGATAGAGACGATAAGACGGCAGAAGGCATAAGGGTTTGTGGTTAATCAAGTCTAGTGTGGTGTAGTAGGGTAAGCGATTCTGGGAAAAGTATGGAAATCCCAAGAAATGAGGATGCTATTACAGTTTGTTTTGTATTGTGATGTGCCGTATAACTGGTTGAACAGTGTAAGGTGTCTGGTTATTTCAGCTGCCTCTACATTCTTACATCTCCTGCTTAGATAATTAGCTAAATAGTAAATGCGACACACAGAACTGTTGTGGTTCAAGCTTTGTGTTCCACTACAAAACAAATGATGAATGCTAGCGGTTCGTTGAAGAGTACTGCGGAAAATGGGTCAAATATCTTGATGGACACAGAACTAACAAAAGATTTTGTGTGACGCTTTGTCTGGTTGGGACAAACGCGTCTAGAGAGTGTCACAAAGGCCCAGCTCTTCTGCACCCCATAAAGTGGCAAAGCAACAGACAACATCGGGACTAACCATTTCGGTTACAAATGAAACATGAGTGTTATATTATGCTTTGATGAACAGTTACGGTAACAAACGTAGCAGAGATGAGTCCCATCCACAAATCAACAATGACACTCAGACAGATGCCCGACACATAAATACTTTACAGACTTGCATTATTTTTAGAACTCCTCCACTCCACTCCTTGTCGTTACACACACCACCTTATATACTAAACTACTGCTCTACAGTGTTCTGTGGGTTATAAGACGCTGACTGCAATAAAAGAGCTGAGATGCAGCAAGACTTAATGTTAGTGCCTACAGGGTGACAGTTGCAAGGACCTGTTGAAAAAGAGAAGATTATTGCGAGAAGGAGCATGCTAAAGCTACGGCCCAACACAATTGAACCGATTTGAACCCAACTCACTAAACTATCAGCCACTCATTTTATATTGGATTTGTATATTGCATTTGGATGGAATGAGATTGAGGATGAGACAGTTATTCCAGTAGTGTGAGGCTCAATTGTGCATTGGGACTACAAACAGGCAGAGGAGAAGTGAGAAAAAGGCAGTCATGAAATGAAGGGCTGTGCGGAACGGGATTCGAGGATTGACAGCTCTACTTTTACCAACTCAATTTACAATTTTCCTCCAATATTCCTCAAACACTTTTGGTTGTGTGTGCAAGGGAACGCTCCTGTACAAAACATACACACCACACCCAGACTGAAAAGAACACTCAGCTCATTTTACACATCTCACAATCACCACTCCGCTACCCAAATCCCAATCCCGCAATCCCTACCCCAATTACACTCATTAACAGTCACTATGAGAGCTTCATAGTCCTCAACGGTTTATTCTTAGCTTATGGCTCTTTTGAGTCTATTTCTGTACATCTTGGGACCAACAATTGCATTGTGACTAGGTTAGGTATGTATAATTATGACACAGACTCACATAGTGAGTTGCTCACAATGCCTTAGTTGGTTTGATTTGTTGCTGTAGAGTTGTAGTTGTAGAGACAGAAAGAGTGAAGCAACAGCAGAATAATAAATGAGGAGTATCCAGAAAGTAGAAAGTTAAACCTTTAATTGTTTGGAGTTGGGAAGAGTAAAATCTGGGTACGAGAAAGGCAAATGAGTAGGAATGCAACAGGTTCCTTGCAGTCCTTCAATCTTCCTTTTCTAATCATCCAGCCGCTGAAAGTCATCGCATCCTTTGTCTCACTCTACCTGGCGTCCATCCAATTACAACACTCTACACACTCAAACAATTTCATTCTTCTCATCCTTCCTAACTCTACTCGAATGAAAAATATACCTAATGCTTAATATAATCCAATCTTCTAAAAATGTAAATCTTTCCATGCAAAATACAAGTGTCAGAATACTCGCTCTTAATTTCCTTGTCAATTTTAAAGCTAGTGCAGAGTGGACTAGTTGAAGGCGAGTAACTTATTAGTAAGATTTCCCACATTTTATTTTATTGTCCTAGTTGAGATTCGTTACTGAGATAGTATTAGCCATTTAAGCTACTTTGCAACTACCATTCCATAACTTAAGATTTGATTTGTGTGGATTGAAGAAAATTAACAGGCGATAGTTTTTCGTGGGAAGAGGCGACATAAAGGAACTTTTTATCTATATACAAAGATCTTTATTCATGTAGACAATGATAATAAAGCACTAAAGATGGAACTCTGGAAATAGTCTTAAATGTTTTCTAGTTAAAATAACCTTAGCCCTACTCTTCTGAATCTTTCTCCCTTGAAAGGTATTGATATTCTTGTAGAACAATAAACGCTAAAATTCCTGCCCACGGCACATTTATTTCCTCCCCACAATTAGTTCTAAGTTTCTTGTTAACTTTACTGATGTGTTTGTGCTGCATGTGAGATTGTAGAGTTTGTTCTGTAATAGTGACACTTGATGTAGGTCAAGTGGCCCTTTTTGAGTTTGAACTGCCTTCAATGCATGACAACTCAATTCCATCCACATTAAGTAGACAGAATACAATTATTACCATGCAGCTTATTTTATAAAAACAGATTTCACATTTTTAGATCTTCTACCTAACTGTTCTGTTTATAATATGACAGAGAATATCACTTCCACTTGTGCACATATTCGACTGCTCATTCATGTTACTTTAGATGAGCTATTGTTGTATTTTATTACATTATTACGTACAGCACATGACTATTTAGAAACAGGAGCATTTCTGGAAATCCACTTTAGTATACATATAATAATGATTAATTTTGTAATGGAAATCAGTTTTAGTAAATGCAATTTGAAAGCATAGTGCCGTACATGAAATTTGATGGATTTCACTCAAAACTCAAGCAATTAGAGGTAGATTGCAACAGTTTGTCTGAGTGGCTATATACATATTATAACAACTGTGTCTCACCCTCCGGCATACTAAATCTTCAAAGTTAGGTCATGCACCAATGCACCATGTATGCTGTGTTTACTTGCATCTTACTCTCAGAATCATTTTTCAATCGATCACACTTTAGCTGTATATTACTATAGGTATATGTTAATGCAGACCGATTTCAATTTTTTTTAATTAAGAAGTTTGAAGACAAAAAACTGCAGTTTACACTAGGACTAAATGAGATAGTTTTAAAGAAAAATACACAAAAGATTTAGAAATTATAATTTCGATACTACTCCCACACAGCATTATGACAAGTACCCATCTACGCTCCTACTTAAATGGGTTTCTAGACTCGACCATCATAGTGAACAGGGTGTAGCAGAAAAGGCTGAATGTGGAAGCTCTCTAGCCTGTGACATTCTTGTTGTGCCATATTTCAGTTGTGCTGTGTTGAATTAATTTCAAACTGAAGTATGCCAATAGTACAGTGGACGATGACTAATTGTGTCCATCTAACTGAAAACAAAATTACAGCTAAGTTTAAATTAGCAAAGAAGGTAATTATGCAAACGTGAAGTGCATTTGGGCTGCATAATAATCAAATTTGAATAATAATATGATATTATGACACTACATGAATCGCTAGAAGCGCATCGTCCGTCCATCAAAAGCAACGTACTTGTTTACTTTATGTCTTGAACACCCGAGGACATAATTATGACAGTGAAGCTGATGATAGAACCAAATTCACTCAAGAAAATCATTTTGAACAAAGAAACGTACACACAGTGTTCGTCTACTTTGTACAGCTTGTCGTTGTGGTGTATATGACGATGACATGGATTCATTGCCATGTACATCCATCCAAGTGATTTCTAATAGAGCTGAATGATAAATCATTGTTTATTAAATTATGGATCAATAATATTCATTCTGAATGTTGTTTTCCATTGCATGCCAATTCTGTGTAAGGTTTTCTGTGAAATACATTTTAATGGGTCTGCTTTCAGAGGGATGAGTCATGAAGGCATTATCCGACTCACATTTCACAGATTACTTTGTTCTCATTAATTCAACAACTCTGTGGAATCAGGTGGCCTTGAGTTTTCCATGAAATGCAGTTACAAAATTTGCTTTTCGAAATCCATTCATTTCTCGCCTTGCCTCTATTTCCAAACTCCTTTAAAATCCATTTTTGCAGATGACGTAATTGTTTTGGTTGGTTTGCTAAGGTTGAAGAAGAAGCATAATAATATTATTTGTATATATGTGATGAATCTCAAAGTGATGTGATGTTGCAGAGAAGTGCTACTTGCTAGTTATTTAGGTGGTGATAGGATGGCAATGGCATGTCTTGTGTGTTGTGCAGGGTTAGATGTTTGCTAGTAGTTGGCGAAGAAATATTGATGGAGATGGTTAAGAGAGCGATAGTTGGATGGATGGACGGGACATGAAAAGTATTGGTTGGTAATAGCAATAGAAATAACGAGATGCTAGTTGTGAAGACTGAAGAGGCTAGGACGAATCTAAAATCTAAGGCATTGAGTAGCTGTATGGTGTGGATGTGTGTGTTGAAGCCGTGGAGTAAAAAGGTGTGCAAGGAGTTAATTGCATTAATCAAGGTAGAAAAGTGTGGTGCTAATGCAATGGACTGGATAAAAGGAATAGCACTAGCGGTAATAGCAACAATAGCCGTCAGTGGAATAAGAGTAAGAATAAAGAGTAAAGAATAAAGAATAAAGAGAAGCAGTGTATGGAGTTGTGGGTTATTAGTAACATTATAATATAGGTAGTGATATTACAGTAATATATTATTGTAATATTATATAGCACACACAGTAGCACATAGTAGCATATAGTAGCATATGGTAGCATATAGTAGCATATAGTAGCATATGGTAGCATATAGTAGCATATAGTAGCATGTTGTGGTGTGTGGATATAGAGATAGGAACATGAGATATAGTGAAACAGCAATAAGAGTAAAGTAAACCAAAGTAAAGCAAACCAAAGCAAGGAGTGTGGACGGTGTGGACAATGTGGACAGTGTGGACAGTGTGGACAGTGTGGAGAGCTGGTCATTTAGTTAACCAACTAATATCATTATAACATTATAACATTATAAGTAATGGTCACTGGATTTTATTGTTGTGGTGTGTTGTGTGTATGTGTGTGTGTGTAGTTATGCATATTGTGTTGTAGATTGAGTGTAAGGAATATGTTGTAGTTGCAATGTAGTGTACAAGGATAATAATAATAATGGTTGCTCAGGTAAAGCAAAGCAAAGGACGAAGGAATGATGTATGAGGTGTGTTGTGCTTAATGTGTATTTTGTGTGTTTTGTGTGTTTTGTGTATGTGTGTGAGTATGTGTGTGAGTTGGTTTGAGTGTAGAGAGTGCTGTGTGTAAAGTGTGGAGTGAGAAGTGTCTTGTGTAAGGTGAAAGATTGAGAATCTGGTTAGTTTGCGTATGGTTTGGCCGTGCAGAAGAAAGATAAGGTGTACGGTGCAGGAGACACGAAGAGAGCAGAGGCTGAGGTAAATTGCCCAGGGGGGCCCAGCTGATTCCTCAGCACCTATAAAAGACATCAGGACCTAAGTACCTAAGGTAATCGTGGTCCTCCTCTTAGTTAGGCAACCAACAAACAAACGCTCTCAGCATTCACTAACTCATTCCACTCACTCATATTCCAATCTCAACACCTTCAGATTCCAACAAACCTTCCACGCTTACAAACTAACACTCAGTTTTTATTTCCATTTTCTACACACAACATTTTAACTATCATTTATTTTCGAAACCACTTGGCCCAGTCTCATTCCACAAAATCTCCCTCCTCCAGTCTTACACAAATTAAGTCTTCAACAAGTCCCAGTGCTCCGAGTCCAACTTGCTATTGTCAAAATTCGTCTCAAGTTGTACGCAACGAATATTTGAGCTTCTAGCAAAAGACATTGACTTCCAAGTTGAACACAGCTTGACTGGTCCCAAACGAAAGATTTTTCGAGTCAGCTGAAACAAGGCGACTTTAGATTTGCGAAACGTGGATTCTGGAAAGTAGTGTACATGAACAGGGCGGGTCAATTAGAGACAGAGTCAATTTCAGTGAAACATTGACACATTTTTGGATTTTGGGACAAGCGACATTTCTTGACAATGTCCATCACTGGGACAATCGTGGGGCATTTGCTGCGAGTGGAGAATTTCCAGCTGCTTGTGTTGATTTTCATAGTGCTTTCGATATTCCGATGGGCTCAAGTGTATTACTCCCGTCTTCGCTACTTGCCACCCGGACCGTGGGGTCTGCCCTTTCTGGGCTACTTGCCCTTTCTTAACGAAACTCCACACGAACAGTTTTCGGACATGGCGAAAAAGCACGGACCCATTTACTCGGCTCGTCTCGGCTCGCAGTTGTTCGTGGTCCTGGCCGACTACAAAGCCATCAGAGATGCTTTTCGTCTCGAGTGTCTCACGGGACGTCCTCAAAACGAAACCTCCAACATTATAGAAGGATTCGGTGAGTTATTCATTTATTGGCCCTTGCATTCATCACGCTATAGGTTGGGAAAATAGTCTTAGAATTGAATTGCGACTGTGGGGGATGACGTGAAGGTGAACTGATAAAGTCAGAGTCAGAGTAAGTGTTCTAAATGAGCATAGGCCAAAGCCAAAGAGCAGAGACCAGTAGTCCACTAACACAAAATCAACAGATAGAAATGTTGAGGGCAGCAAATGAAGCAAAGTGCACAATTAGTAGAAGAGAGAGACTAGAGACGCATAATATTATTATAGAAATCTTCTTGGGAGAAGGGAACGAATGCTCGACTCAGAATAAATATTAAATGTGTGCCATACGATCTCCACAACACACATCCACCGTAGTGTGCTGCATGCATAAAATATCTCCCTCTTATATCACTCATAATAACAATATTTATCATTATCAGATATCCTTAGTGTATAATATCAAATGTGATGTCTGATGTGTACAATGTGATCTCTTATATCATACTCTCTTGCATTGCAATTTGCATCTTTATAGCACTCGCATACAATCGCATACAATCGCATACAATCGCATACAAACACTAGGATACAGTTGATATACAGTTGATATACAGTTGATATACAGTTGATAGTTTATAGTTTAGAGTTTATAGAGCGTATGTGGTTTGAGTGCAGTTAGGTAGTTGTACATTATGTGCTGTGCTCACATGCATTGGTTGTCAATGGACAAGTAAGTAGTTGTACTGACTACTGACGCCTTCGTCCAGTTTACATTCTCCACACTAATCTTTATCTGCAGCATCACCAAATGACCATGGTGAGTAAATGCAGACAATAGGAATAGGAGTATAGGAGCCTAGCAAATCCAGTGTGAGCACTCTTGTTGTAGTCCGCATAAACAATTTCGATTCCCAAAAGAGTTGACTCTGACTGCCTCCTAATGTAAATTGTGAGTGGAGATTGAAACAATTCTCAGACAAGACGCAGTCAGCTCCAACACCAAAGACGACAGTCATAACATTTTATCTACAACAATTATTTATAATTACAATTACAACGAGACTGTGCACTGCCCTGCCAGTGGAAAGGTCTCCTCATTCCTCATACTTTTCGACACATGCACCACCACCACAACATCACCACCAAACACTAAACACTGAACGATCCAATACTCCAACAGTCCAACATTAAAGGACATGTAAGTCAAACACTAAATTTACAGTGCGAATAGTTTGGAGTAGAAGCTGGACGTGTACACTCCACTGCATACTGTGTGCAGTCTCACACTGTTAATGTTAGTCGCAATATTAGTGTTAGTGTTGGAGGTGCATGTAGTAGCCACCATGTAGTAGTAGCATGAATGTGAAGGTACCTAAGTTTTGCATTAGATATTATGAGAACCAAAGACGCATATTATTATAGCAAATGGATTATATTCTTATTTGCTAGAGACAGATAGATAGTTGTATAATAATATGCATGTCAGTGTCCACCATGTCAGTCTACAGCTCAACATTAGCGTAATATGTTTGGCTTATAGGCATATAGTGTCCTAGTTTGATTCAATTAAATTACATTAGGCCGTTTACGCTATGACTACAATATTACAGAGCTCCTCATCGTTATGTTCTCTCACGATGACAATATTATTATACAACACAATACAACACAATACAACCACTGCTCCATAATCCAACCATCAATCAGCTACCTACTAACATTCGAATCTTGCTTTCCATACGGACTGCCGTACACACACACTCACACACACATACACACAATTCTCCTCAAGTCCTTGTACCTCTAAGATATTTACACCTGACGTTTCGTGGAAGTTTTATAGAATGAACAGGCTTCCATATGCGTACAAGTCCAGAGAGCTTTGCATCATCCTATTTCTGTGCACATTATGTACAATGTCTACATGGTGTACGCAGATGGTGGTCAAATGCCAAATATCTGCACAATGGCGTTACAACCACCTATTACTAGCTGTCACCAAATCATTCCTTAATATTCTCAACAAATCTAAATCTAACTCTCCGTCTCACGGCTCCAATTAAAATTAAAATTCCCAACCTTCTCTCACCATCCAGCTTTGGCTCTCCAGCCTTCATCCCAGCAATAGATACTGAACAGTTGCAATGTCAGGCCGCACATATTCATCTGAGACTAACAAATCAGAATAGTCCAAACTAAGACACTTGTTGCCGTTTGATTATATCATACCTAATGCTGTAACAGTTCAGCAATAAGAATCTCGATTGCATAGTACTCCAATTGTTTGGAGTGACAGAGTGTGTAGAAAATTTCTCTTATTTTAAGACAATGGACATATTTTCATGTGTGCTTACTCTGTGTAATGAGAGCGCACACTATACTGAGGGGCAAAGCGAGGCGCTTGGGACAGCACAACTAACAATTGTTTTGAAAAGCAAAGAAATATTAATTAAGGGATTTTTGATATTTTGGTGGTGATTGTCTCACGAGTTCAGCTTGAGTCAAGTTCATTCAGAAGAGTTTTGGAGCCAGAAGAGTTGCTAAGAAAGGAAGGGAAGCTGCGCTGCTTTGTGCAACTTTTCCACTGTTGCATACGAGCACAGTATCCAGATGGGAATAGCCAAACGGATTGTTGTCTATAGGTATAGTAGTAAGGTTGTAGCAATTAGTTGCTACGTACATACAGCACGACTTACATAATGCATAGCCCGTAGTACACAACAGTTGTTGTGTACATTCAATTTGAACATTTATTATTGGCGAGCAACCTATACGTACATGAACACAATTGAAAGCAGTAAAGTCTGTTAGTCAAGTCAGTTAAGTCACAAATTAAGAGTTGCTTGACAGCATGACAATCCTCATCTCCGTCTATCTTATACAATGTAATAATAGTCTGCAATTAGTGCAGAAACCAGAAAAATCCACTCCGAGCACTTGGAGGTGTGTATCACGTGTGAGCATCTCATTGGGACCGTTAAGCAAAGAATGTAGTATGCTTTTGCATACACATTTGGCGTATTGCAACAAACCGGGCAGTGCACAGTGGAGTGGAAAGACTTGTAGAGAGACACAGAGCAAGTGACAAGTGACAAGTAAAGCTGTGCAAAGACGTTGGGGTGAACTGAGCGGAGGTTTAGGTGTGTAGAGACATGCAGGACAGGAAAGAGTAAAAGAAGACGTGGTGTGGTGGAAAAAGATGTTAGGACATTCTATAAATACACATGAGCATGTATGAATATATTAGTCTATTGCTATGTATGGACATGAATTAACATCAAGTATTTACAGAAGAGTGGGGCATGTGTGATGTGCGATGTGTTGTTGAACGAGAGAGCTGTCGAATGGAGTTTTGGAAGTGATTGTGTGATGGATGTGTTTGGTGGTAGCGTTTTGCGTGCAGTTGTTATTATTGAGATTTCTTTTGGAGTGAGTGAGTGGATACAGCGATGGATGAAGTGTTGGTGGTGCAAGTGGCAGTAGGATGGGAGATATAAGGCAGTGGTTCACTGGGCAAATGTACTTTGCCTTTAGCATGGTGGCATTTCATGAAGTACATTGGTGGAGTACCCCCAGTAAAAAGTTCCTGAAGGATTCTGCAGAAAAACTACCCTCCGATAAATTAGCGAGTGCTTAATGCAGAAAGC
>JAQFYB010003407.1:0-19590 GCA_034694085.1 Pogonognathellus longicornis | reverse complement strand
GGTATTGTAGTACTATTTAATATTATTTGCAGCTCCTGGATTTGGCTGGCTTTGCGACAAAATTTCTCAGCCTAAATACATTATGTTTTTCGGAGCTGCTGTTGGATTCATCGCATTTCTGCTTATTGGGCCAGCTCCATTTATTCCCGTTGAGACGTAAGAATATTATTATTATTATTCAAACCTTGAAAATAAGACTGACCCAACTCCAATGATTTTGTGAACCTATAATTACGTGGGGAAATAATTTTTAAGATTAATATGTTCCACATTATTGAATGTACTTATTCTTATTTATATAGGACTTTATGGCTGAGTGCTGTTGGACTTTTAATACATGGGATTTCCTTAGGAGCGATTTTAGTTTCTGGCTTTATAATAGCCCTGAAAGATTGTTTGTATGTTTTCACTTTCATCATTATAAACTACCATTAACATTGTAGCACCTAATTAACTTATAAATTGTATTTTAAAATGTTTCTCTCGAAAATAGGTACAACGGCTTTCCAGACAATATTTCGACTGTAAGAAGCAATTAAATTATTTTATAGTCTAAATATCTACTACAGTAAAAATTTTGAACTTAAAATTTCACATTACAAAACTACATTGATTTAGAAATTTTTAACAATCACACTTGTGCATTTATTTGTATTTAGTATGGAGTTGTTTCTGGTCTTTGGACGAGTATGTTATCTCTAGGAGCATTTATCGGACCTTCGATAGGTAAACTTTCTTTTTTGCAATTGAAATCATTTTAGTAACAAATCTCATGTCTCAACTTGGAATAACAACTTTCTGATCTATTTCCGACATTTTAGGTGGCCTTCTCTTGGATAATGTAGGTTTCCGCAACGGAAGTTTGTACATTCTTATCGGAGAAGCTTTTGTGGTAAGATTTATTTTACTTGCCCAATACTTTTCACAATTGATACTTTGTGTAATTAAGTAGGTACAAATTCTGATTTTTTTTCGTAGATGGTTTTGGTATTAGTTTTCATTGTCTTCTCTAAACGACCCAGCGTGAAAAAGGGTGATGCAGAATCTCAGCCTCTTCTAGGATCAGGTAGCCCTCAGCCGGGACCGTCGAAACAAATGCAATTGTATGGAACAACAGGTGAATCAGACGCTTAATTAAGATCACATTAAAAACAACGAAAGAATATTTTACACTATTTGTATACTGATAAGGTGTTGGTTACTATTTGTACTATTGCAAGTGTATCCCCGTGTATCCTAAACACGCAAAATATCAATGTTCATGTTATAATATGATATTACTATTATACATTATTAATTATTAATTATTTAATGCAAGTATCAAGGTCATCATTTCACTCGACCAATTTTTAACGGACTCAATGTTGATAGTATACAAACACCTGTAAGTGAATGCATTGAATAATTCATATGTGTAATAAAACGTGTTGTGTGTAACTCCAAAGACAAAGTGTTCATAAGGAAATTAATTTTGCATACAACATACTATCCTATAATTTACATAAATTGGCCTTTGCTCTGGTTTCCAGTAATATCCAGTTTATCCTGCTTTATTAGTCTAGGATGATTGATTTGTTTACGAAAAGTCAGGAAACTGTTAATTATTTTTAGCCATGAAAATCTTCAGCTCATTAATGCAGTTGCTGTCTAGTTTTTTAACCAGAGTGTATTCATTAATGGGTTTTTAATTTTTTTTCATTGTCTGGTATTTCTATTTTGATCCTGGATCAATAGATTTTTAAATTTCAATGAACTAGTCGCCTAATTTGTGTTGGTTGGTTTTTAAATTTCAACAAGGTCATTTAAAACCCAGTAATGAATCGCAAATTAATGCTTACACTGCAGAATCCGTCGTAAACAAAGTTTACAGTTTCCAGCCCCATATCTTTTACAAGATTCTCTCTCAGACAGACTCTATCTCAGAAGTTCTGATTGACAGTTTTTCATTTAAAAATTAATTGCGATGACATTTATTACTATCATTACATTCAAAACTAACATCACTGACGCCTAATTAGCTACAACGCAATATTTTCAAAGCAAAAAATGAATCTATAGACTTCAAATGAATAGAGGCGCACATGCGGATGTTATAAAACAGGTTATTCTTAGATTGCATAGCCATGCATGTGTGTGAAAGGTAGATATACATCATAATATTATATCTCTATGTTTTATCTCTAATCTTTTCATTATGAGCAAATATTAGCAAGTAAGTACAGTAGCAATCTCTAATAACTTTTATTAACACTTTATTATAAGTCTCGCAAAACAAAGCTACGTCAAAAGGCCAAGACCGCCACATCAGTTTCATTCAACAGTTTTATTGTCCTCATTTAATTATCTGAATCGTCAAATATTGTAGTGGTGATGATTATGAGTCACATTCACATTAACTTGATACATTAATACAATAAGCACACACGTGCTGCAAGAAAATCCAATACAAACCTGTTTGTATGACAGACAACTATTTTTACGACATATTTCTTACAAATGTCAATAATTTGCTTCAGACCATGAAATTACTTGAAAGAAGATAAGATAAGCGCTTATCAAAGAATAAGACAGAGACAGAATGAATACATTTCATATGTGACGACAAGTACTTCGCATGTACCTACTTTTATTTAAATCATAGGTCAAGAATGTGTATTAGTATAAAACGTTAAATTTTACAATATAATTAGAAAAATCCAGTTTACAAGGTGTTGGTGTTAATTTCCATCACTGGCGTATCTACGGGGGCTAGAAGGTAATTGCCCCCTAATAATTCCAAAAACAGGTGATTTTACCGTAAAAGTACACAAAATCGCTGTTTTTATTGATCTAGGTTGATTTTGTCCTAAATTAGCTCAATACTCTAGTCAATCTCTAAGCATATTTGTGTGTTTGTGCCTCATATTGGAAATTTGCTTCCCCTGAAACCAAATCTTGGCTACGCCTTTGATTTCCATATTCTTCAAAGCTCATCCAACTAACTATAGAAAAAAATCTTATTTCTATATAAAGCAAGTAAGGCCAAGAGTTAACAATTGTTTTTCGATTTCTCATCGATTTCTTTGGAAAGTGTTGACACGTATGAAACATGAAAATGACATGCAAGGTCCAGATTCAATGGACCTTGTTTGTGTGTTTCTGTATTATGTATTTTGTAAATATTGATGAAAATATTGCTGCTGAGTTCTTTGTAAACTTTGGATACATCACCTACTTATGATTTGTTTTATTTGGACTGTCGAGGTTTAATAAGTAAATATTGGTGGTAGTAGAAGTTGTAGTGCAGAGTCCAAGGAATATACTTGGGTGATTGGTGTATCTGTTTTGTTCATTGTCTCAAAATAGAGATATAACTTTCTTTATCATCACACTCATTAATACTATTGATTTCTTCGAGTCAACATTGGATTTACCACCACTACCTAATAATTATTTTGTAAAAATCGACTTGAGAATAAACAACTCGATCATTAATTATTGATATGAACTCAATAATTTTATCTTTATCATGTGATGATTTATGAAAGTTGACGAATTAAAGTATCTAGAAATCAGCATCTGGAAAATTCCAGCAAAACCTTACTTTAGTAGTTTTCTACTCTTGTTTGTAGGTATATTACACGAATATGTAGGTTTTTATATAAAATCCTTGTATGTGTGTGGGTATTTATTTATGTATCAATTAAGACTAATCTTGACCAGTTTTATTTATGATCTTGCTCAATTCCAAATGAATTCACACACACTGAAGCTAACGACCCATTTGAAATCCTCCAGCAACTTCCTTTACAGAAACTTTCATAAAAAGGATCTTTCATTAAATCTTGTTTCTCCAGTATCCTTTAAAAATGTGCATCACTGCGCAAAATCTATTTGCATAATAATAGCAATATCTTCCTGTCTGATCGAAAAATCCAAATCATCTTCTCGTTGCATGTGCGTAAGTGCAAATTCCTACTCTCGGAATCTGCGTTTCAGTTAAGGTTCACCTAACAAAACCTGGGCAAATAAAATAACTACAAACTTTTACCACTTATAAGTAAGTAGGTATATACAAAATCATGTAATATAATTACATAGTATAAAAATTCCAATCCATTGTTGATTAAGTCGGTATTCCTATTCTATGAAACCAATGTGATTATTAGTAACAAAAATTTATCCAGCTGCGGATACAATAATAGTAATTGTATCTGTATCTACCTATACATTGCATAATGTATAATATACACCTACATGTATTTATACCTACATTAGTTTTGGTTCACAAAGAATGATAGATAAAATGTAGGTATATAGGATGCTCGTGATAATACATGGTAGCTAAATGTTTTCTTTTTTGTCTGTCTTTCTCCACGGGTTAATCTTTCGTATGTGTTAGTAGGGCTGCAAAAATAACTGGTAGCATGTTCACAGTCCATGTCCAGCCAGAATCAAATTATACACACATACATCCCTACTATCTGTACATGCCTTTGCTTAAGTACATGTAGGTACAAATATACAATAATATTCAGGGTGTAGCAAACTGTGAGTTTCCTATTGTGTATTAATACGATATACATAACATTATATTATAGGATGTCCTGATGTTTTGTTGAATATGAGCCTTGATATTAATGTTCCTTAAGTATAGACTACAAGCTACACATAGAATCATGTGTATTTTCACGAGAGAATGAAAATATCAACGAAGAAGTGTAATATTACTAATCCTCAAGTAGCTTTATTGTACCTACACAGTCAACTTTTAAACTTTGAGCAGTCTAAACTGTATGTACCTATATACAAATATATTTTCCATGTATGTATGTACCTACGTAATAACTTTTATGCTACACATGACTGTTAGAGAATGTATTGTGTAGTTACATACTGATTGTGAATATATGTATGTTAAGTACAAGTATAGTATTTGTAATGTGCTGGTGAACTCCTGGAGAACGACTATGTAGCACATGCATGTGTGTGCGTTTGCATGCAAAGAAATGCGAGTGAGAGTACAGAGCCAGTACATGAAGACAAGACAAAAAACTGGAGTCAAGGTAAGCACTCTGGCCATTTATCCCATTTTTGTACATGAGTTAGGTATCTATACCTATAGAGACGGTTTGAGTAGGTACCTGTTTGCACAATCTTTAGACCCAGAGAAATATCAAGATTTGCATTCTCACTTACATCCACCAGTTTAGTTTCAGTCGTCTCAGAGTCTTATTGAACCATGCGGGGTAGCAAGATATGGCCCTCGACACTTTTGGTTTACCCTCATTGTGCTTTTATTTAGTACGTGTTCGTAAAGTGAATATCAGAATTCATAAGCGGTTTCTCAATTTCTGAGCTTCCGTTGCCTAATTCTAAGTGTTCTGAACGTTATAAATGTTACAAATGAAATTTTGTGACGTAAGTATAACCAAGTAGACTGAAGAAGCTAAAATATCTTCCCTTAAATCTTAGGTAATTATTTTGAACATTTCTTATTTGATTTTTCTCATTCATTTTGGTGTTGTTGTTGCTGGGATAGACTGTTATTGTAGTTAGTAGTTATATACATCAAACACATTCATTAAACCTTAAAAACAAGTACATGAACCAACAGTGAATTATTTTGATACAGTCTCAAGAAAAGTTTTAAAGTATCCATACCTGTTATGCAGGTTTTTGAACTTTTGTTAATACTAATATCCCAGTTTACTCAAAAATACGGCAGCCTTTAAATTTAATGGTCCCCATAATAATATTATCGAATAGTTCAAATAGATACAATAAAGAGGAAATCCTTTGGTGCACCCGAAATGTATTAATTATTAAATCTTAATTCATAATTGCTTTGTGAAGAGATGATTAGTTAGAAGAAGTTGTAAAATCGATATAAAGTCGATATAAACGTGAGCTGTTTTAACTGTATAAAATATACAGGTTTTATGTTTTATGGCTTTTGTCATATTGCACATTTTAGTATTGAATGAAACCATAATTATACACTCACTGCTCTGAAATACATGAAATGAACTGATTGTAAATGTCCAGCAATATTTATTCGTGTGGTTTTTATTTACCGTAGAAGTTGTATGTTATGTAACGTAAGTAATGTATGCAATTTTCTTATTAGAGGGAGTATTGGCGTTTAATGTGCAAATACACCCCAACACTACTGCAGGCTACAGAATTCATACCTAGGTCAGGTTTTACTTAAAGCAACTGTCTCTTGAATCTGAAACTGAAAGCTCTTATGCATTCAATTAGACTCTCTTGCATGTGTATTTATGTAATGCATACCTTTGGTATTATATAACCGGTTTCCGTTATATTCGGTTTTTTAGATCACTTACGTATGTTACACACATAGGTATAAAATGACCTTGTTATACCTGCTGCGGATATATAAATTACATTCTGCTGTTGTATGAATCCACAGATTAAGCCGAGAGAACTCTTCCCATATTGTTATTAAAATGGATCGTAAAGACGGCGAAAAGTCGGAGGGTAAAAGAGGGAAGAAATCTAAAGGCCGAAAGAATTCAGAGAGGAAATCCGAGTCTGAAATTCTTATTAGGGATGAAGTGGAAGACAGTGCTAGTAATTCCACACTTAGAGAAGCCGTAGCAGTTTCTGCAGACCCGGCTGCAAAAGAATCGATAGGAGAAATATCTAATACGGGCAGTGCAAATGTTTCGTTATTAACCGAAGGATCTACAGAAGAGTATTCTTCTACCCCGGAAGCGGAAAGTCATCGATTTCGTACCTCCGGAGATAATGAGACACCCCCTGCGGGTGAAGGTGCTAGGAGAAGAACATTATCCGGAAATTCTAATGAAGTGCTTCAGCCAAGTTTTGATAGTTCTACGACAGACCCAGAAGTAGCTGGAATTATGGCAACTAATACTCAAAACGATGATTCTAGTGCTCCTAATAGTCCTGTCACATCCTCTGTCATGGGCTTCACCAAAAAGCAATGGCTCACCCTAATGATCTTCAGTGTAGCAGATTTCCTGGGAGGAATCGTGTACAGTCTTCAGGTATTATAAATAAGGACAATATACAAACTTTCGATTTAGTTTTAAACTTATGATTATAATACATCTGGGCTTTAGCTAGTAGAGTTATTAATAACCTGCTTTGGTTATACATAATATTAACAGTTTTGCGTATTGGTAAAAGTGCATTTTTTGGCTTATTTTCGTTAATACAATTTTTAGCATAATTTTATATTAGTACTCTATTATAAAATACTATTACGCAATAATTTACTTTAAATCAACAAAATTTCTTACCACTAAAGCTACATTACCCACCTATTAATCTATACACACATATTCTGATGTATTAAGTTTAAAATCTGAGTTTTTTATATTTGGTTTGGATAGCATGAATTTTTCTGAAGAGCTAAAGATTAAAGAACTACATAGTTAATACAATACAAGGAGCTGGTAATAGTTAGCTATTGTAATAGGTAATTATTTACACCATTGTTTTACCACAGGCTCCATTTTACCCGCAAGAAGCTGAGAAAAAAGGTGCTACTGCCACAGAGTATGGACTTGTCTTTGGAGTTTTTGAGCTTACAATGTTTATCGCATCACCCATTTATGGAAAATATGTAAGTTTGTACATTCATTTCAGCAACTGCAGGATATTTCCCATTAACATGAACTGATATTTCTTTTAATGACAAATCCGTCACATAAACGCAGAATTACTTACTCAGTATCTGTATTCTTTATAGATGGCCAATTTAGGTGCAAGAAACGTGTTCAATATGGGAATGTTTATTACCGGGTCATGTTGCATTTTTTTCGGGTGAGTTAATTGATAACTTTTTATACCTACACTTTATCCAAAAAACTTATTTTTAATTGTGTGTAAAAATGTTATTTGGATTTCAGTCTTTTAGACCGAGTACTAGATCCGACTACATTCATTGCCCTATCTTTTTTGACAAGAATAGTTGAAGCCATAGGAAATGCTGCGTTTGCTACAGCAACTTTTACGATAATTGCGGTTGAATTTCCAGACTCGGTCGCGACAACTTTTGTAGGTTCATTTGAGACTATCATGCATTTAATATTTAATATTGTGTGTGCATGATTTACTTAAAATTTTAAGATATGTACTCATATATTTTAATAATATTACTTTTTTATTTAGGCTTCTCTGGAAACTTTCTTTGGATTAGGTTTAATCGTAGGACCCACTGTAGGTAATTACACCAACCGTTTATCATCAATGAAAATCTGATCTAATTTGTAAATAATGTAAAAAATTAATGTTTTTTGTTGTATTTTACAGGTGGTGGATTATTCCAGGTAAATACAACTGCAAAGTCTAAATTTTTCATTCCTTTTATAAGAATAGCTACAAATTTTAATTTACCTAAGGATTTAGATTTTTTTATTATTATTCATGAAATAAAATTGATTTGTGTAGGTGGGAGGATTTTTTCTTCCATTTGTAACTGTAGGATCGATAATCTTCGTAATAGCAATCATTGTTGCGATTTTCATGCCCAGACCAGTAGATGAAAAGAAAACTGCGGGTTTCGGTGTTTTGAGTATTTTAAAAATACCTGGAGTAGCCGTTGCTGCTTTCAGTATAATGGTAGCAGCCTCTAGTATAGGATTTTTGAGTGCCACGTTGGAGCCCCATATAAGACAGGCAAGATTATCTATCTATGTTTTCAAACGTTATTTAAACACAGTTGTATGTAAATACTTTTTGTTTAAGTGTAGGAAAACTAATGGACATTTGTATTTTATAGTTTGAACTTACACCAGTGTTCATTGGTCTCATTTTCATTTTAAATGGAGGAGTCTACGCTTTGACAGCTCCATTTTTCGGTTGGTTATGCGATAGAACCACTCGACCGAAATATATAACACTTTGCGGATCCATTTTTATTTGCATAGCTTTTGTTATTATTGGTCCGGCTCCTTTCATCCCTTCAAAAACGTAATTCATTTAAGTACACTAGAAAGCACTTGTGAGATCTGCAATTAAGGATTATTTATATATTCATTTCTGTAATTTTTAGATATCTGTGGCTTACAGCTGTTGGATTAGTCATCCAAGGACTTGGAGTAGGTGCTACATTTGTGTCAGGGTTTGTGTCAGCTCTCAGATGTGCTATGTAAGTTTTACAATCAAAATGTAATTGTTTCCCTACTTTTCTCTTATAATTTCATTTATTTCTCTCTGATTGTATAATCATAATATTTTTACCTCGTAAAAATTGCAAGTTTTTTTGTTGAATTTTGCTACAGAGATAATGGATTTCCGGACAATGTATCTACCTACAGTGTTGTTTCCGGAATGTGGTCTTCGATTCTTGCTCTTGGTTTATTCGTAGGACCATCAGTTGGTATGCCAAACACTACCACATAACTGCTTTTGCAATAGGCAATCTAATTTTTTAAAATAATTGCAAAATTCATTGTGCATGTAACTCATTTTTACAGGAGGAGTTCTTATGGACACCTTTGGATTCAGATGGGGAAGCGTTTTTGTACTATGTGGGGGAATTATAACTGTAAGAAAACTAACATTTTTTTTGAAACTTTGTTTTACACTTATTTATTACTTCTTTATGACATGTCTTAAAAGTGTATTCAATATTCTCTAATTTTACAAACTTTTTAGACCCTTATGGTTGTGATGTTTATCTTGTACGAACAAAGAAAACCTAGTACAACGACCTACATCACAAATGAAACAGATCCTCTACTTGGATCGCAAGTTTCTATCGACACTCCGACCAGCTCTCCTGAAGAAAACAGGCAAATGTACGGCTCAACAACAGAATCCAATGCATGAAACACATTGAAACTAAATATATCATCACATATTCGTGTATGTATGTAATGATAGAATTTTATAACTTGTAATATATAATATTTTAGGTGCTTGCAATTTTATTCCCGTCAGATACAATTCATATGTATGTATCATGTATCTGTATACAAATGTGATTTAGAAAAGAAATCAAAGTAAAAAATAGTTTGAAAATGTTTGTATAAAATAGCATTACGTATCTAAGATCTATAATAGTACTAGTATGTGTATTATAATCTATGCATGCACTCATAATATTTGGTGTTGTAGAATACTGTAGTATTTGTATAAAAATATATTTATGGAAATTATCTGTATGTAAGAAGGATTTTTTATAAAATGATTGTAGATTCTGTATATAAATACATGTAAAAAATGTTGCAAAATGTTCAGTTTTGTTTTTGGAGAATCTTCTTATTAAAATATTAAGATGTATTTAACAAACGTACATTGCCATTTTTAATGTTGGAATTTCATCACCTGTAAATACATAAATTACAAAAACCATTGCACTATTGAAAATATTTGTAGGTCCTTAAAAATCCCTATCTTAGAATTTTTAGTACACGCAGGTTCAAATGCAAAAAAAAATCAAATAATATTTGTAATTAGCTAAATATTTACATTAGTTGACCTGATTTTATGAGAAAAACAACATTCTTTTACTTTCAGTTGCTCCTATAAGTAGACACGCTTAAGGTGTGTGTACAAATCTTGGAAGATGTGTGCGTGTGGTCTAAAATATTAGTAAAGAATATAAAGTATTTTTGTTACTCTCATAATTTTTTTGTCACCATAGAATTTATCTTAGAATTCAATCTAGGTAAATATTTTCTGACTATGAAAATAAACTTTTTTGGCACACTCCATTTGCTAAAAATTCTTTTGTACGACCAATCGCCAAAATTATTCCGCGAATTGGGTAAAATAAAATACTTTGTACCTTTGTACTGTGGTGTGATTCAGCATTCACATATCGTTTAATCAGAGGAATACAACCAGAAAAAGATAATCATGCTTAAAACTCTTTTCCACGTCTTTTTGATGTTACTGGGGGCTGTAAGTTGCTGCTACGGAATGTACTCAGTCTTCTCAATGTCCTTAAATATCCTCGGATTGATATACTGCAGCATGTGGTTCATTATGGGATTTATATCAAATCTCGCTGGATTGATATCTATGATCATCAGGTTATTTGAAAAAGATGAAGGATTGTCAGCTTCTTATAGGGTTTTGCAATATCAATACCTCTGGGCCTGGCTAGCTGTCACTGTGGGCTACCCCTGCCTGGTCACTCAGTTCTGGTTGACCTATTATCCTTCCTTAGGAGCTCATGTAATTTCCTTAACACCACCTTTTGTACCAAAATATTTGAAAAATATCATAATCCGTTATTGAAAATTTTAACGGATTATGAAATAATGTGAGGTTTATGTGAAGTTAGATTTATAAAAATTCGGTTTGCTGCTTTTTCTGTACTTTTGAGTGGTAGATTCATTTTTACGTTTCTTATTTTTGTTGAATACAGTTTCTGATTGCCTTATCCATAATTCCATTGATTGCCTACTTTATGCAAACCAGTTCTTTATTAGTTGGTTCAACTGCGGCGATGACTGGCTGTGCAATCTTTGCTCACATTTACATAAGCTACCTTGCTGGAAATATGTGGGGTGTGGTTGGAGCTGCAGTTATGATCATAATCAGTGTAAATACATACAAACTTATAAAATATTTAAAAAACTACTTTTATTTTAATTGATCTAATAGTATGAATTATTAGTTAGGATTTAAATAGACTAAAGTTAAGTTCTTTAATCGAAACTGTTTCTGTTTTCATTAGATGTCATTATCAACACCGGTACGTTACAATGTTTTGGGTATGTCATCCCGAGAAGTTTTCATGATCTCATTGGCTGTGGTTTCTTACATTTTCTACTTGGCAGTGTCGGACATGATTCATAATCCCAAAGTTGTACCCTCCCTTATTCCATGGTAAAATTTACGGCAGTTCAAGCGGTGTCATTTTAGATTTTTAGTGTCATTTGCATAAAAGAATTAATGTATCCTCGAGATTGTGTCTGAAATAAAAGTAAAATTCCTTACCTATACCATACAAAAGTGCACATTGAAATCTCATTCGATAGACTCAATTCAGTCAGTCTACTTTATTTGCAGTATTTGCAGCAGTATATCCAGTATTTTCAGTATTGGCAAGCAGTATTTTCAGTATTTGCAAGCAGTATTTTCAGTATTTTTAATAATGCAATACTTGCAAGCAGTACTTTGAGCATTTTCATACAATTTATTGAATTTATTCGTTACAAAAAGCGTTACGAGAAAAAGGATTACCTACTGTATACCTTCTTAACGTTTAAAATTGAAACTCGTATTCTAAATGAGTAGGATTGAGCAATAAAAATAAAGTGCCAGAAATAATACTAATACGAATAAAAATCTCTATAATATTAAGTATATTAGTAGTACGATAATAATCAAAGCATTCCATTTCTGTCATTTGCTATGTCAATTTATTGAATTAAGATATCACATTTCTTAACTTTTAATCCATAAACGGCCAACCGAAATAAAGACTAACAGTGCATGGCCATGTATTCAGAGACATTGTTGCTTTGGGAAGTACAGCTATTTGGCTCATTGTCATTTTCTTAATCTTGTACAGATAGTACAGTATAAAGTGGTAAGTTAGAAAAGACGATAGTAATACAGTAGGGTGTACAGAATAGTTACCCGAACAAATACTTTAACAAGTGAGTATGCACGATCACGAAAGTGATACACCAAGTAAAGTGTAAAGTGTTTCACAATTATGCAACACATAGAGCAACTACTATGTATATAGAAGTATGCCTTGGCAATATCTACTTACATTTTCTTGCTGTAAGATTATTGTTTGCAAAGTGAGTCGGTTGGGTAGGTAGGTATGTAAAATATCTGCGTGTGACTGTGGCAGTGACTCTCATCCTCATTTCTCAGCATTTACTCACCAAACCACCATTTTACAACTCCATGGCATAGTCTCATTCTGAATGAGTCTAGTCTCTGTCTAGTCTAGACATTCGGCTTCGGCCCTTCGTGTGTCAGTAACAGAACTAGAAGTATTAATGGCTGTAGTACTACTGATTTTAGTCTTATAAGTAATTAAAGATCTTACGACACTGCATATACAATGTACAATACTGTAATACAAATTGTACACCGATGTATTTCTAATGTAAGTCTGCATGGCAAGTTATAAAATAGAAGTGGCGAATTCGATCTGATAGTGTCACATAGAGCGTTGAGATTTATAATGACAAAATGACATAGAATACTTCACACAGTACACTCACACTCACAACAGAAAATACAATGCATTGAAATTGTCTTAAATAAGATTAGAATGGAGGATCTAAAAATAACAACGTTATATACATTGCATTGCATCCTATTCCTATTAGTACAATTTCACTTACTCAGACAGACACTAAGACTCAGACAGAGAGAGACATGCAGTCAGATCTAATCTGTCAGACCGTTAAAGGCGAAAAATGTTATGCAGTTTATTTGAAACATAAAAAGACAACATTAAAAAAAATGTCTTGATAAAAACAAATCCATCAATACCGCAATAAAGTTTGTAGGACGAACTTTTGTAGTTAGTAAATATCACAACTACTGCAATTAGCGATAAATACGAGATTCTTATGCCATAAAACACATCACATTCATGATGCATTTTATTACCTTTAAAGATCAAACATCCGCTTTAATATCTGTTTATGTAAGTATTAAAATATTATCAAACTAAAGTTTGAAAACATCTTATCGTAAAAGTAGTAATAAATTTATTCATCTACATACATCAATAACCTTGAGAATTCGTCTCTTCTTTTTCCATTGCTCTACATAAATTAATTTACACATACATACACGTTTAATTATAATATACTTACCATTGCAGATTGCATTGTATCTACTCCCATAAAATATCATCATTAGTTATCATCAAGGAATGCAAAGTAAAGCTACATTCTCATCAACCAAAACAGAACAAACAGTAGTACCACAAAAATTATCGGAAAGATAATAAATAGGTAATATAATTATTCTACGAAATGCAAACTACGTAACTCGTTATGCAAAGGACTATTTGTACCAATTACGTAGTAAGCAATTACTGAGTTGCTACCCGTTGTTGTTTGTCGCATGAATATGAGTGACTGTGCTATTATTTCTACAGAAGAGTATGTATTCATATTATAAGAGTCACTTACTCACACGTTCATTATTTTTCCACTCAAACACTTCTAGGTATACTACTATGAACTATTCTGTATAGCATGTTCGTTTCTAGTAAATACTAAATAGCCACATATGAATTGCCAGCAACACATATGCCCTACACTTGTAGTATTTTACAGATAATTCTATTTTTACTCTTCCAGATTCAATTCACGAAGAAAACGTACCTATAGGTATTATTATGCTTACATTTTCCACGAAGACAACGTTTTTCCATAGAACATAGCGTTATTACAGTGTAAATACGACAGATACATATAACCACACAAGCCAGCAGATGTACCACATTGCCTACAGCTTTATATACACATATGTTGATTAAAGCATGGTTTAACAAAACCGAATGTGTGCAATATATGTATGTACCTTTGCTAGTTCGGATTTAGTGAGCAGTTTACATGCAAGTACGTACAGGCCAGACGTAGTAAGTGTAACACTTGAGGAATATACCAAAATAAGGTAGTGGAGCTTTATTTGTGCTCTATATACGGAAAACAGACTCATACCAACTATGTAGTAGTACAAATACAACACAGTCGGTATTCGGCAGAGTGTGTTCCAGCTTTACGAGTATTTGATTACATACAAAACTACCACTGCATTGCACATTGGTTTTGAGCCGTTGTGTTGTGTCGTAGCAAATGTTCAGAACACACGAGAGACGGGAACTTTAGTCCGAGTACGCACGACAAGCTAAAGCAACTCAGAAAAGTAGTCAAATTGTTAAAAATATAAAGAATTTATTTCAGTGCATTCTGTGTGTAGGTAGACACACAATGGAGTGATATCATATTTGTTTCCTCGAGTTTATTATTATAATTATGTTGAATACAATACAAACGTGACATTTTTCATTACTCAGCGAAAAAAGAACATTAATTTGTTAGTGTGAGTTCTGGGAGCGGAAAAAGTATATTGTATCACATAGTCAGAGTAGAATACAGATAGTGACTGTTCATTAAGATTTGGTTATACGAGTGACCCTAATATTCTTACAGATATACACAGAGACAATATTTATGTAGCCGAGATTTAATACTGTATCATCATATTATCTTTCTTTATGTACACACAAACATTCTCTGATCTTTTTACTGACTGTTAATGGAGTAATTAAGATTTGTGTCTCAACTGTGCCGTATCTCGTCTCATTTATATTATTTAACAACTCACTATATATGTACTGTCTTTAAGTTTTATCTTTGCTGAACAGCAAAGATTCACAAAGTTACAACGCATATCTATATATCAATATGTCAATCATTCTCCGCAAACACTTTTCAGTGCAAGAATAAGATAAGATGACTGAATAAGCAT
The DNA here is from genome assembly GCA_034694085.1 of Pogonognathellus longicornis. NCBI lineage: Eukaryota > Metazoa > Arthropoda > Collembola > Entomobryomorpha > Tomoceridae > Pogonognathellus > Pogonognathellus longicornis. Next base: position 4,146 of record JAQFYB010003407.1, on the reverse strand, counting down.
TTTTAGTGTACACAGCGGTGGTATAAATCATTTATGTACAATACTTCTACTTTGTAAAAGCCTTGTCTTGTACTTCATACTTAGAAAGATAAATATTGGTACTTGACGAAAAAAATTGTCAGTGCAGGGCAGCATAATATTATTCATTCGAGAAGAGTCAAGTCAAGAGTATATTAGCAGTTAAAATTAGCAGAAATCTACTGGGGCTGCAAAAAATGGTTTTGTATCAAATCTTGAGGCTTTAAGGAGTAAAGTCAATCAACTTGTAAAGAGATTTTGCAATCAAGGCTAAATTACCCACACCTTGGCTATATTTATAAAGACATCAACTTTTATTACAACACTGTAGTTGCAATTCGCATCTTCTACTAAATACTCACTCAATCTCTGCAGTCTACAAATAGAATCACATTCAATTTTAATAAAAATACCGTTATCATGGGTGCACATGGAGGATTACCCAAAGAAGAACTGGAAGAAACAACAATGGAAAAGAAAACAGTCGAGGAACCAAAAAAATCCGTCACAGTGGGAAAGACCGTAGTTACACTCGTAGAACGGCAATCAAGGTACTTAAAATTAATCTGTATGATTATTTAATGTGCATTTTGCATTTGTTTTGTTTATAATTTTTTTGCATTTGTATAAAAATGAGCATTTTATTTTTAAAGTCCTGAGACAGACGATGAGGAAGAGATTCTGCAATCCGCAGAAGAATATTTGAACCAAGAAGAGATATCGGAGGAGGAATTAGTTGTCGAAGAAAACGAGTCGAGTGCAAGTTCCAATGGTGAAGTCAGTGAAATCAGATCAGGCTCGGGGTCAGCTCAAGGAGCTCCCAGTCCATCCAGATTGCAAAATCAGAGACAAAGAACTCTGTCGACGAGTTCAAGTAAAAAAATTCGCGACCCCATTTTGAGAACATTGACAAGAACTATTTACACGGCAGGTCGTCCACCTTGGTATGATCCTGCTGGAGTACATCATGTGCAGCCTTGCGTCATCGGTAATTCCCTCCACATAATAAATACTCATCCTTTTGGCATCACTAACACTTTGTAATAATATGTACAATTTGCAATAGTTTTCAGCTTTTGCACACATAACGATACGCTATGTACCTACGTGTGGGCTTGTTTTTGTACATGTATCGTTATTATGATTTGGACGCAAGTTTTAACAACGTGGTCTTTTGGCGTTGTGTATTTTTACAAGTAGTCAGATAAGAAAAACACACCTTGTCTATTTACAGATGTATAAATCGAAACTTTTTGATTTGTCAATATGTAGACGATACGTATCGTTAATAAATTAATGTGCATGCAATTTTTGGTACGTAGGAATATATAGCGAATAGAGAAGGATACATTGAGTGTGAAAATGCAATTAGTAATGAAATGACTAATAATGACACAACTGCATGGTTATAATTTTATGTGTATAGGAATTACGTAATTTAATTGAATGTCCAATAAATGTACATACATAGGTAATTCTTTCGCTTATCTGAATTTTTTATGTTTAGGAATCAGCGGAGGTTCTGCAAGCGGAAAGACTACAGTTGCTGACAAAATAATCAAAAATCTTAATATCCCGTGGGTGACGAGACTCTCAATGGACTGTTTTTATAAAGTAATTTTGCTACATATAGAGAGATAGAAATATTATGAAATTTTCTAGTATGTAAAAAAATATTATATGAGCTTTTTTGTTGCTTTTAAGGTCCTTAATGAAAAGCAACACCACCAGGCAGCATTGGACAATTATAATTTTGACCATCCAGACGCATTTGATTTTGCTTTGCTTATTGACACAATCAAACGGTTAAGGGAAGGGAAGAAAGTAGAAGGTGAGTTCTATGTTTTATTCATAATAAGTGTATTCTTTTATCTTTGAGGTTTATTCTATGTGTTGTATTGTGTGTTATGCAGTTCCGGTGTACAATTTTGTGACACACAGTAGAGAGTCCAACCCTAAAACAATGTATGGAGCTAACGTCATAATCTTTGAAGGGATTATGACTTTTCATAATCCAGAAGTCTTGAAGGTAACACTGCAGTAGTTTGTCAGAGTTGAATGCACTTTTAAGTGCTACTTTGCTCTTGAGAAAATCAATGGCACAGATATTGATTTTTGCTTCTTGCAATTTCAGTTGCTGGATGTTAAAGTTTTTGTGGACACTGATGCTGACACACGACTTGCCAGACGACTCAGGCGCGATATTTCCGAGAGAGGAAGAGGACTGGAAAGTGTCTTGAAACAATACAATCATTTTGTAAAGCCGGCTTTTGATGTTTACATTGCTCCACAGGTATTTACTACAATAGATTTTGCAACCTGGGTAATAAATCAGATTTTGCTTACTTTCAACCAACCTTGCTTTTAACAGTACGTTCACCTTTTTTCATATGTTCGTCTTGATTTTATTTATCACGGATTTGTGTCTCTTTCAAGTGCAATATTTTACATGAAGACAATTTTCATGGTTTATAGATGGCTCATGCTGATATTATTGTTCCTCGGGGAGGTGACAACGAAGTTGCGATAAATCTCATAGTTCAGCATGTACTAAGTGAGCTGGCTGCTGTAAGTTGAATTACCATAAATTGTACAAGTAAATCGATAAGGTATATGTATATATAGGTTAATGGCGTGCATAACAATTGGATATTATACCTTATTCAATTTTAGCGAGGCTTAAAAGTAAGAGAAAAGTTGGTAGATTCCTGGCCTAAGGAACTTTTGGAGTGTCAGAAGGATCCAGACTCTCTTTTTGTGTTACCTTCTACCAGACAAATATACGGATTGCACACTTTCATCCGATCGATGGACACTCCAAGAGATGAATTCATATTCTACTCAAAGAGACTAATTCGGCTTGTAATTGAATACGCTCTCAGTCTGCTTGCTTTTAAAGTACGTACAATTCATTTTATACAAACAATTCAAGTCCCTTCATTCCGTTCTTGTGAATGTGTGAATGTGTGGATGGGATGAATACAAATAATTTACTAGCGGCCATTATATTTATTTATGAACTTCTAGGATGTCATTGTGGAAACACCCCAAGGTGTTTTATACAAAGGAAAAAGAGCGAGTGTAAACAAAATATGTGGAGTAAGCATTTTAAGAGCCGGAGAGACAATGGAGCAAGCTCTCAATGACGTTTGTAAAGACATTCGCATAGGAAAAATCCTAATTCAAACAAATACAGAAACCGGAGAGCCGGAGGTATGGAGTCTAATAAAAATCCACTTTCATAAAAATATTTGTCGCAAAATCAGTTATTCATTTCCCTAAAAAAAGTCTTAAAAGCTGTAGCAGAAGAATTTATTATAAAACTTGGCAATAAAATGTTATTATTTTTGAAACAGCTCTATTATCTACGACTGCCTCGAGACATTGCCGACTATCACATAATCCTTATGGATGCGACTGTTGCAACCGGAGCTGCATCAATGATGGCCATAAGGATTTTATTAGACCATGACGTTCCCGAAGAGAACATAATGCTTTTGAGTTTATTAATGGCACAAAGCGGAGTTCACAGTATTGCATACGCATTCCCGAAAGTTAAGCTTGTGACAACAGCGGTGGACCCAGAGATCAATGAGGATTTCCATGTGATGCCAGGAATTGGAAATTTCGGCGATAGATATTTTGGTACTGAGCCGTCGGACGGTTATATTTAATCCGAATGAAATACATTGATATTTCACTTTGACTTAAAAATCTACTATCAAGGAGGAGATGAGAATAATCAATACATACGATTTCGCACAGACATACTATTTCAAAAAACGTTTTTTATTTGTAACTTTTTCATCTATCGCTTGTATCTACTTACTAATCTATTCTGCAACTCTGTACTGTACATATTATACTACACACTTGTTAATGTAGTATTTTCCTGACTGTTTGGATTTCAAAGTTATAAAATAAATGCAGATATATAGTAGGCAAACTAACTAACTGTCTAAATCGAATACAAAATATGAGCGTCCAATATTATTAATACATATTTCAATAAATTAAATTGTATTGTATTGGGGTAGATAGGTACAACGGACTTGTACAACAAGCCAATATCGCTAATTCTATAAAAGAGGAAAAAGGAAGATATTGCACAAGAGATTAAAACACGGA
>JAQFYB010003406.1:0-19606 GCA_034694085.1 Pogonognathellus longicornis | reverse complement strand
GATATGCTGTGATTAAAATCCCATGTATATTAGTGCAGGGATCAATGAGCGTTCTGAACGCAAATATTCCCAGAGTGCCCTGGAGCCAAAACAAATTGTGTGGAATATCTTCCAATTTGCCGATGCTTTGGGATGTCCTCACAGCCACACTACTGCACTGGTTGCCTTCTATTATATTTTGGTGACAATACTTTGGCCTAATTTTTGCCACTAAGTTTACACGAGGCCAGTATGGACTTATTTGCCCCATTCAAGGCCCCTTAACATTTCTAGCCCAAACGACCTAGAGCCCAAACTTTGGGAAAAAACTTTGAACCCCCCCCCCCCCGAGTTCGGACGGGCGGGCAACAAGCTGACTCGGTTCGTTTACACCTCTAGTACCTACCCTTAAATTAAATTGGAAGCGGCTTTTGTTTGGGTAGTACACGATGCAAAACATCCAATTTTTGGAATTATTTCCAATCGTCAAATGGCGATCATTTTGTTTTGATTATGTGTTCTATAATTTAAAAAAATATCTGGTAATCTCAGTTGTAACAACAGTAAACTATAATTTCCATCAAATGATTTCATGAAACCTGAAATAATTAGCGTAAATGCGTATACCAAAATCAGTACAGTTTTATTTATATGGAAGCTTATATTTTATTGTTATATTCCACTAGTACAATTAACCACACATTCCCAAAAAACATGATGAAACTATGATAAAACAACGAAAATTAATACATTGAATAAAAAATAGCGAATAAAATTAAAATGTAATTTATTTTTCTAGTTGTAGCATTCATAAAACCAGAACCATTTGTATCCCATGGCTGTACAGGCAATTTATTTAGAGTCAAGTCTTTTATGAATGACTCTTCCCCAAGAATTGCTGTATTTTCAACGTTGAAATCAATTATTTCCACCATATTACCAAGTTGCAGAGCGTAGTAATCTTGAATTAAATCCGAGTCCCATTTGATCAAAAACGTATTGTTAGCTTGCCTGACTAATTCTCCAGTTCCCCATTTTCCATAAGTAAGATATAAGTTACCACCAGTTGTCCCGTTTGGGCTTATTGTAAATTCTCCTATAAAAATTAATTCAAATTTATTTTTGTAAATAATCAGCCTTAGCAGTAACAGTTTTTCTAAAGGACAGAAAAAACTATTTACCCAAAAGTCCATTTCCATAAAAACCCACAAGCTCCTTGTCTTCCTTTTGCAGTCTATTCACAAGTTTACTTTCTTTGCTATCTTCAGTTTTCGCAATTAAAGTTACAGGATATGATGTTTCATCATGATGAACTTTTGTTACAGTTTTGCGAGCTAAAGCGATACCTTCTGCTTCTTCGTAATTTAACCCTTTCATTTAAAACAAATATCTTTTATATAAGATTATGCATGTCTATTTTACATTACAAGGACCGTTGAATTAAATATCGATTTAACGTGGGAATTCGACATGTAGTAATTACCATTTTGAAGTACACTGTATATTTGTCTGTGCAATAGTTCACTTGAGTCATCAAGTGTTCCAGGGCCATTGCTGGTTGAAAATATTCCAATTTTTAAAGCTGGTAATAGTGTCATATGACTGTAAAATGGAGTTAAGTATCCATTATGAAATACCTTTTCCCATCCTGAAATATCGTGTCAAATCGATGTTTAATAATTAACTACGTATATACTGGCTCGTGATACACAATTTTAAGTTAAAACATGTTCCATGTTTTTCATTATTAATTTACCGTCTAAAAAGCCGACAGTTACACATAAACCGTAACATACAATAGTTTCAAATAACTCATCAGCTTTGTCTTTTCCATGAATACCTGGATATAGGTTAGAACACCTTTTCAAATATGCCATCGAAGCCTAGAGTGTTTCAAATAATCAATTGCCTTCGATTAACAACGACTAATATTTTGCAATTTCTATTTTAGCTGCATTAGTGTTTATAGAAAGCATTTCGCTTAAGTTTGAGTAAACTTACCTCCGGTACAATCTGTCGGTCCCCTACTTTTCCGTTGTTAAGATGAAACATCATGTACTTGGCCATATCATTTGGAGTGCTAAGAATTCCACCGGCAGCTACACCCAAAGATACTCGCCTAAAATATTATAATGCAAATTAATTGTATTTATCAACGTAAATAGTACATTTCAAAATAATTTGAAATAATCAGAAAAAGTATTCATTGTATTTTTGAAATACTTTAATAGATTTCGGTTGTATTCTATAGGTTGCCCATTAGACAAGTAATAAGCCCTCGACATGTTTGGAATTTGCTCGTAGTCATCCGTGTCACGAATATACCTGGTGTCATTCATTCCAATATCTCGAAATAAATCTGTCAGCTAGAAACGAAGAATATAATCTTGTATAAAGTTGTGATTATTATCATGAGTTATCACTGCAAATATTTGTCAATTTTCAGTTAACTACGAACACATTTAGCCTTTTACAGCGTTTGACATTTAATTAGGGAGCATAAATATATTATGGTTGCCTACCATATCTTCAAACGTTCTGTTTGCAATTGCAGCAATTATTTCACCAGCAATAACAGTACCTCCGTTGTTGTATAATAATGTAGTTCTGAACGGATCAATTTCTGGGGCGTACCTGTTTCTGCTGCATTACAAAAAATTAATAGTACCTTATTGTTTGATTAGGCGTCTTTATATTAGGTAGTTTAAAAAACTAAAAATAAGGTAGGATAAAATAGCTGTCGCATGCAATTTTTTGTATACTTACTACAGAAGTTCGTTTTTATCTTTATAGGCTCCAACAAGCAACCAACCAATACCAGCTGGTAGAATACCTACTCTATGCGAGAGCAAGTCCCTTAATGTAGTACTTTCGGTGCGAAATCTATGTAAATGTAATGGAATAAGTGCAACATTAAATATTACAATGGCAGGTACAATAAAAATATCTAACAATAAGACTAAGAAATTCGCACCCTACCTATCAATAAGCATAAAGTCAAACGAAGGAATCAGTTGTTTTATTGGCACGTCCAAAGCTGAGTCTCCCTCCATGTCAGGGAATTTTTCGTGTATTGTTCTGACTGCTAAGATCCCCGTAAAACTCTGCAAAACGATGTGCAATTTCAAAAAATACAAAACGAATAAAATTGTATACATTTTTAATTATATCCTATATTTGTATTTTAAACTGGTAAGTACGTTATGCGACATTAATTACACATAAATTGTCCATAAATATACAAAATGTATTAAGACAGAGCAATTCTGCTGAGCACTGAGGTGCTCAGCTGAAGTGCTCCGTCTTGATAGAGGTCATTAGTATTGGGTAAAATACACCCGTAAAATGATTTGTATAATAATGATTTTGGAGCTGATCCGGTTTGAATGTGAGAGTAGAGTGTCTGCAAAACTGTAGCAAACTCTTGGTGGTTTGATTTAATTGGTAAACAGACTTGTACTGATTATTAACATCGCTTGAATTCGAATCAATATAAATTATGAACTAGGTACTCGTATTTGTGTAAACTTGGAATGTATCGCATAAATACATTCCAAAAATTGATATTTTTCACAAAAATGAAACAATTTATCAAAATATTTCGAAAGATTAACCTTTGATATAGAACCAATAGAAAATATTGTATCATCATCAGCAGTGATATTTTTATCCAAGTCTCTGAAGCCGTACCCCTTTGCCATGATGTCGTTATCCTGCACTACGGCTAGTCCCATTCCCGTTATATTATTTGAAGGCATAAATTTTTCTGCAAGCATGTCGATGATTTTTTGATGATCCGAGGTTAAACCTATTACTAAAGGTAATAAAATAACCAAGACTGAATGAAAAAATAAAACCCTCACCATCTTGGAAAGTAATAGTTATTGTTCTTTTAAAGCTATTTTTCTTTTCAAAAATCGCAACTAATCACAACAGTTGGATAATGCGCTGCACTTATTGTTGGAGTCGCAATACGTAATGACTCAATGACCGTATGAGTAACGAAACAAGATTAATTCTAACATTTCCTCAGGGCATCTATTTATGTACAGCTGAATTCAGTCTAATCTTAAGTAAATATTTGCGTGTTGTGATAAAAATAAAATATATCAATCATCAATTCATAACAACACCTTGCGTCACTACAAGTTCTACATAACTGAGCACTTAATAAAAAAAACGATTGAAAAAAATTAAAACTATAGGCTCTATGCACAGCAAAATCAGTTTGGCCTACTCATGTTATAGTCCCTACTCCGAATTTCATAAAAAAGCTTCTCACCTCGATTGTGAGAGAAAAAAAATTTCTACGAAGTTGGGGTATTTTTTTCGAAACAAGCTACCGATAAAGATACTTCTCCCTACTTTTCCAATTTTTTAAAATAAAAACCTTACGAGCTATGATTTTTCAAAAAAATGAGTTATATGTGCATTGAGTAGGTGCTGTCAGAAAGTTCACAGAACCACTAACAACTAAAGAAAATCTACTATATTATTAAGAGTTGGAGCGATCTGAATGCCTCTGTGAAGCGCATAGTATCCATACTACATATTATTTGCAGAACGCCTCCATCCTGTCCAAAACTTCGGTATTCAATTTAGTTTTGTTGACATTTCTCTGATTCACATAAATTGGCAGAATTGCATCTACGCACATACAGCTTTAAATCATATCACAAAGGGTATGTTTATTTGACAATACTTTATTAAATTGACTTTTATTATGTATTATGCCTGTATGTTGCTTGACGATACTTTTATTAAGCATCATATAAAATTATTAACTTATACGTATAACCGTATACGGTTAATAACCGTATAGGTTATTAACCTATACGGTTATAATGTAGTCTACACTATAGTTGCTTCGGTTTAAAGTAAGTTTGTCAACATATTATGTTATTTGGAAAATAGTGCAATTTTTACTGCTGTAATTAAGTTTCTAGATTAGTTCTTTACTTCGGAGAGTAATTTGGATTTGATCGAAGTTTGATAAGTTTCTTTTCGAACCCAGATGCCAGATTTGTCGTATTTTCATCGCCGTACTAATGATGGAATGGAGCCATGTAGGTATATAGGTGCACCAAATCATTAATATTGATATAAAACGTGAAATAGGCGGATATACTGAGTAACATGCCACGAAGACACAATCAGAACATCCTGTACATTTAATCCTGAAGGTAGGAGAGGTTTGTGTCGTTTGGGTAATTTTAATTGATTTCATAAATCGTCAGAAAGATATTACTTCCGTTTTATTACACGCAAATAAAGCGGAATGTATTAGTTGATTAATATAAAATATATATATATTCTTGAAAGATGGCCAATGGCCATCTGAGTGATTTTAGTGCAATTGATCATGAATGAAGCACAAACCTTCTTGTCCCTATTACAGATATTCTCTTTGTTTATACCCACTTTCCCCTCCTACTATATCATCCATGTCTGACAATGAAACTAAAACTCGTCCCATTTCAAAATCAATACATTTTATTTATACAGAATGCAAAGCTTCCACTTCGACAACTAATCATAGATTCTCAAAAAACATTATTGTATGACGATAAAATAATTAAATTAAATTAACGCATATTAGCTTATCAAAATAATAAACTAAATTATTTTTGTAGTTGTAGCATTCGTAGGCCCACAGCTATTTGCACCCCATGGCTGTACAGGCAATTTATTAAGAGTGAGACCTTTTGTGAATGACTGTCCATAAAGAATCGCTATATTTTCTTCACTGAAATCAATTGGTTCCATCATATTTTCTACTTGCCGAGCGTAGTAATCTTGAATTAAGTCCGAGTCCCATTTGATCAAAAACGTATCGTTAGCTTGTCTGACTAATTCTCCAGTTCCCCATTTTCCATAAGTAAGATATAAGTTACCACCAGTTGTCCCATTTGGATTGCTTATTGTAAATTCTCCTATAAAATATAATGACAATTTATTTTCACAAACACTACGGTTTATCATGAACAATTTTTTAATAAAAATCTATTCAAACGAAGGATCGAAAAAATTATTTACCGAATAGCCCATGCCCATAAACTCCCACTAGCTGCTTTTCTTCCTTTTGCAGTTTATTCACAATTTTACCTTTTTTATCTTCAGTTTTTGAATTTACAGGATATGATGTTATATGATGATGAACTTTTTCAACAGGCTTGCGAGCTAAAGCGATACCTTCTGCTTCTTCGTAGTTCAACCCTTGCATTTAGACAAAATGTATTTTATACAACAAAAGTAGTAAATATCATTTAGTGTTGAAATGTGATATATATAGTAAATTACCCTTTTGAACTACACTGTATATTAGTTTGTGCAATTGTTCACTCGGACCATAAAGAATCCCAGGGCTATTGCTGGTTGAAAATATTCCCATTTTTAAAGCTGGTAATAGTGTCATGTGACTGTAAAATGGAGTTAAGTATCCATTATGAAATACCTTTTCCCATCCTGAAAAATCATGTTAAATCAAAATTTAAACAATTAACTATTGCATTAATTTCAAGTAAAACCATGTTACGTCCATTGCTTTATTCATTCACCGTCCAAAAAGCCGTTTGTTACACATAAACCGTAACAAACAATGGTATCCAATAAGTCATCAGCTTTTACTTTTGCGTTAATGACTGGATACAGGTTAGAACACGCTTTCAAATATGCCATGGAAGCCTAGAATGGGTTAAATAAACAGTTACCTTTGATTAATATAAGAACTAATACTGAAATTTCTATTTTAGCTGTATTAGTGTTTACAGAAAACATTTCATCTAAGTTTGAGTGACAAATCTTACCTCAGGTACAATCTGTCGGTCCCCTACTTTTCCGTTGTTGAGATGAAACATCATGTACTTGGCCATATCATTTGGAGTGCTGAGTATTCCACCGGCAGCTACACCCAGAGATACTCGTCTAATATATTATAGTGCAAATCCATCAATATCTAAATCCATTTCAAAATAATTTGAAGTAATAAGAAAAAATATTCATTGTATTTTAGAAAATACTTTAATAGATTTCGGTTGTATTCTTTAGGTTGCCCATCGGACATGTAATAAGCTCTGGACATGTTTGGAATTTGCTCGTAATCATCCATGTCACGAATATACCTAGTGTCATTCATTCCAATTTCGCGAAACAATTCTGTCAGCTGTAGACAATAAAATAAAGTTGTGTAAAATGTCACCAAATTATCTAATAAATGTAGAAGTCACTCTTTACCAATTATTAGTATGGGGCAAATTGCAAATAGTTCTATCGCAGATGGCAGATATTAGTAATATTTGCAATTTTTCAGTTAATTAATCCTTAAGGATTGAGTTTTTTAAGGCATTAACATGTCAAAAAATTTAATGAAGCTGAAATAAATATTTGAAAAAAGCATCCCTAAATTTAAAGAAGAATGAATTTTTATAAATATAAGGACTTCTATAATATGCTTGTTAGAAAATCTTATACTTCCATTCCAAGTTTTTCCATTCCATTATTTTCCTGAAAATTAATATCATGATTACCAAATCTTCAAAAGTTTTGTTTGCTATTGTAGCAATTATTTCACCCGCAATAACCGGCCCTCCGTTGTTGTAAGCCAACTTAGTTCTGAACGGATTAATTTCTTGTGCGTATCTATGCCTGCTGCATTGGAAAAGCATAATATTGTACTTAGGTACTTTTTTATATTTGGTTTGGCTTTTTTAGGTATAAGCTAGAGTAGAAAATAGCTGGCTTTTATCTAATTATTTGCTTGCTTACTATAGGTATTCGTGTTTGTCTTTGTAGGCTCCAACTAGAAGCAATCCAACATCGGCTGGTAGAATACCTGTTCTATGCGAGAGCAAATCCCTTAATGTGGTACTTTCAGTGCGAAATCTACGTAATAAAAACATGCAGCATTAAATATCAAATTATATAATTGTATAATAATAAAAATAATCGAGACATTTTTTAGTCCTACCGATCGCTAAGCATAAAGTCAAATGAAGGAACCAGTTGCTTTATTGGCATGTCCAAAGCCGTGTCGTCCTTCATGTCAGGGAATTTTTCCTGTATCGTTTTGACAGCCAAGATTGCTGTAAAACTCTGTAAAATGAAGAAATTGAATTTCAACAGACATAGAAAACTAAAATTACAAAACAAATGAAATTTTATACGAAAAACTGAATTCTCTTTTTGTTTTTTTAAACCGACAAGACATTTTATGAAATATCGTCCATTAATACATAAAATGTGAAATCTCGAATGGCCACTATTTGCAAAATGTGTTAACCACATTTTCACCCTCATTTTAGGGGGATGATGGGAGATGGGACATTTATATACAAAGTAACCAACCCAATAGTACCATTTGGAATTTAAATGTTCGTGAATGACAACTTATTAGCTATCATTATCATTTTAATGGTACCCAAGATATTTCAAACTCTACTGTAATGTTGGAAATATCTTGAAGGCTACCTACTTAAAATATTATTAAAATTGAAAACTGTCCCATCCACAAACAGTTACTCGTATTTGTGAAATGTATGAAATACACTCCAAGAAATTATATTTTGGAGAAAAACGAAACAAATAACTTATCAACATATTTCTAAAGATTAACCTTTGATATAGAACCAATGGAAAATAGTGTATCACCATCAGCACTGATATTTTTATCCAGGTCTTTGAAGCCGTACCCCTTTGATATGATGTCGTTTTCTTGCACTATGGCTAGTCCCATTCCCGTAATATTATTTGAAGGCATAAATGATTTTTGCACAAGCATGTCGATGATTCTTCGGTGGTCCGAGTTTAAACCCATTGATAGAGGGAATAAAATAACAAAAACTGAATGAAAAATTAAAAACCTCGCCATACTGGAGAGTAAAAGCTATTGTTAACTTTATCGTTATTTTTCTTTTCAAAAACTAATCACAACTAACAGTTCTATGCCTGCACTTAGTTTCGTATAAATACAAAACTTAATGAATGAGCATGTTGAAAATGGATATATTATGGATAATAAAACAAGCTTATAATTCATATATTTCCTGAGGGCATTTATTTATGTTCAGCTGAATTCAGTCTAATCTTAAAGGAAATTTTTACGAAGCATGATATATCTATTCATAATAACGTACCTCGAGTCATTACAAGTTCTACATGACTGAATAACAATGAAACGTGTAAAAAATATTTAGAAAAACATTGCATGTGCAAAAGGCATCCATCCTGTGTAGAACTTCAGCGTTTGCTGTCAATACACTTAGCTATACTAATAATTTAAACATTACAAATACTCTTATGGCATGAGTTTTATCATATTCTCTACTAGGTAAGAATCAAGGTCTTATAATATGCATCTTAAGAACATCATCTTTGTTTCAACAATCTAGGCTTAGGTACATTAGGTACCAACTACCAATAACAATAAAATAAAGACTTTAAAGGAAATTGTTCGTCTTTGGGGATCCAGTATTCTCTATTTCTCACAGCTTCTATGGAGCATGTTTTATTCCATTGACCATTGACTTTCATTTGTACTTCTTTATCCACAATGTGCATTTAGAATAAAACAAAGAACTGCAATTGCAATCACAACATTAATATGATGCCTATAAGCTATAATTAATTTACCTACTGCTTTAATCACATTTAAACATATACATGTGTTCACAAAAAATTTCTCTTTAAACTGAATAATATTTAACATTGTGGAGTATTCAATTTGATTGAACATTATTATACAATAACAATTTTATACACTAACAGAAAACATGTATTGTAAACAGGCACGTATCCAGAGTGGGTGCACTGTGTGCACGTGCACCCCCATAATTAGTTTTCTATCTTAAAAATATCCTATTTTACAATAAAAGTTCAAAAAATTGGAAAAAAGATCGCGCGGCGAGCGAAGATGCGTTTTAAGTTGGTTTGGACCTAATTGAAATCGCAGTACGCACTGAATTGTACACAGTGCCTCATATTCGAATTTTGCTCTACCACTAATTAATTTCAGTAAAAAATCTTGCTTACGATCCTAGTTACGTGCCTGATTGTAAATATGCCAACCCAAAAGTATTTATTTGTTATTACACCTCAAAAATAGTACATTAAATAGACAGTTCCACGATTGCTACAACCAACTTGAAATCCGTGAATTCATATTAAGCAGTTACAATGTTTTCGTCTAGTACTATGTAGAACTTAAAAGATTTTTCATGTAGAATCGATTACAGATATAAAACATAAACATTATGAAATAGAATGTCGAACTAATTTTTTTAAATCAAACTTATTTTATTAATATGTTTTATTGGAATTGCAAGTAGAGTACTGAAGTAGGCGACACATTATTCCTTAGCTGCCGTAGTACTATGAGTGTGACTATATCGCACAGCCATAAAAGTTATACTTTTTTACTATTATTATAACAATTAGCGTACCAAATTGAATATAAAGTTATGAAAATAAGCCTCTAATTTTTATAGTTGTTTGAAAGTAAGTAAAAATGTATTAAAGCAAAAGTGAATGGTAGAAATTAGAAATTAATAAAAAACGTTGGAATATGCTTGCTGGATTTTAACTTTAATTTTTCAAATAATAAATCTACACAGACAATTAATAATATTTAGTTTAAACCCTTCACCAATGATTAAGTATCCCATTTTTTGTTTTACTTCGTTTGACAAAAAAACATTTCTACTCTTCAAAAAAGTGTCCAGTGGGTACTAAATTGCACTAGTAGATGGTCCACAGTCGTTTTCTTGCCATGTTTGGAGTGGCAAAGTATCAAGTGTCCTACCTTTAACAAAATAGTTATTCCCAACGTATGAATTGAAAAAAACTGTGTTTGCTTTACTGAAGTGCATCAATTCTACTCCGTTTTCGAATCCTTGAGCATACATAAGCGGAGCGTAGTTAGGTTCCCAATTGATTAAAAATGTGTTGGAATTTGTTTGACGTTTCAACACTGCATTTCCTCTTCCATACGCAAGATACAAATTGTCATCAGATGTGCCACTCGGATCGCTTATTGTCAGCTCGCCTTTATAGATGACGAAACAGTATATTATTTATTGACCAAAAAATGAATAAAATTTTATTTTGCTGTATACCGTAAATCTTCTATTACAATCCGATTTTAGAAATAATTAGAATCTGCAATACAACCCGGGGGTTCATGATTTGTATGGCTCGGGTGACTCGAGTCATGTTTTTAAAGTTTGGTTAGAATCGGGGGTTCTAATAGAAGATTTACGGTAGACATGTGCTTTTGAAGAATTACCTTGCAAGTCATTTCCATACACTCCCACCAGATCTTTCTTTAAAACTTGTTGTTGTGTTTCGTCAAATTTTACTGCTTCAAATTTTATTGGCGGAGAAGGTGAAGTACTGGATGGATTTTCTTCTTCGTCATTTCTACCTTTAGTAAAAACTCCAAAATTTAATTTGTGCTAAGAGTAAAAATGATGCAAATACTAATTTTTGATATGAAATGAAACCCGTTTGAATGATGTTGAATATCTGGCTATGTAAACGTTTTTGTTTGACGCCATCGTCCGAGTTGGGTCCTGGTCCGCTGCTAACGGTGAAAATGCCCAATTTCAACCCTGGATATATGTTCATGTAGCTATAATATGGGGGCAAGTAGCCATTGTGAAAAACTCGTTGCCAGCCTGCAGTACAAAATTATATTTAAAACAGTCAACAGTAGTTCTTGATATTGGTCGAGTGAAATGGTAGCATGAATTTACCATCTTGTAGTCCAACAATTACACCCAGTCCGTATGCTAAATTAGAGTCATATGTTTCATTGGCGTTTTCTTTTCCGCTGTTGATATGTGTGAGTGGAATTGCAAACTTTTTTAAGCTCTTCATCGCACTCTAAATTAAATCGGGCATTTTATTAAATCATCATCAGCGATCAAAGAGTTTTGATTGGTGAACAAAACTTTTGTACTCAATACTGTATTACTATTGATTAGTATTCATGCATTTTTATTATTTTAGGATGAAATAAAATAAAATGTATTTATTTATAAAAATAAGCAATATGGCAAAAGACATTAACCAAATGAACTGCCTTATTACTGCTAATTTCAATTAAAATTATCTTCTGGGCATTGAAAAATTTTCAATACCCTGATATCATTAATATTGTTGCCTCCATGGACGAAACTAACGTAGGTACTTAACAAAATCAAATTAGCTATTTAGACTGAAAGTTTCATTCACTTCATATTCATTCATTCTCACGACTAAGCACGGAAAAGGGAACTTGTAATATATTGTACATGAAATCTCTTTATTTGAGGAAAAATCCAAGCATGTATGTATTGAAATCAGTTGTATTTTGTAATTGATTGCTCTAATAAAAATGCTTACCTTGTGGATAACTTGGTCAGACCCAACTTTTCCATCATTTAAATGAAGCAAAAGATATTTAGACATATCATCTGGAGTGCTAATAATGCCGCCAGAACCTATTATAATGGAGGCCCATCTACAATTTAAAAATTACAATTTATACAATTTATTGTACAACAATAAAATGAAATGCTATAAAAGTAAACTATTGTATCAATAAATATTCACTTGGATAAATAATATACTAATAAAACGAATCTTACTTCAAAAGATCCTTATTGAATTCTTTGGTTTCATTGCTTTCTCTATAATAAGCCTTTGACATATTGGGAATTGCATCAATATCCTCATTGTCACGAACATATCTAGTGTCATTCATTCCGATCTTACGGAACATTTCTGTCAACTAAAATAATATAAAAATCTTCAATCAGCATCATAACATATTTATTGTGTATCAGTCAATTCGTTGAACTGGTAGTTTTACACTACAAGCATAGTGAACACTTCCACTAGGACATAAATTTTCAAAATAATATCTAAAATAAGTTTAATTGTAATTCCTAAAATCATATGTTATTTGTATATGTACCATGTCTTCAAACTTTTTATTGGCAATTGCAGCAATCATTTCGCCAGCAATAACGGGTCCTCCGTTATGATATGCAAAGCTGGTTCGAAACGGAAATGTTTCATTTGCATATCTGTGTCGACTATTGTAATAAAACATTTTATGAAAGTTATAATGAAAAATAAATTCGCCAATGAGTAGTACTAATCATAATGACAAATGAGGAGGTAAGTTACTATATCAATTCGCTCTTGTTTTTATAGGCTCCATATAATAATCCAAAAGTGGTGTCTTCAACTCCTGTTCTGTGAGATAACAAATCTCTGAAGGATGTACTCTCTGAGCGATATCTGCGCATTCATTAAATGTATTGTAAAATACATATTACATGTACCTATATAAAACTCTTATTTATAAATTATAACCCATGGAAGAGAGTAGAACAGATTGTTACATAAATATATTGGCACAGGTAAAATAATGTAAAATTAAATTATTACTATATCAGTTAGTACTATCACTACAGCTAATTACAATATCACGGAAGCTATTATTATGTCCACATACCGTATTTCTTCCAATAAAAGCCCCCGGCGTTTACCAGTTGCAGGCATTTTTTGACCCGCGTTTAATGGCCTGTCAGGATGAGACTCCATGTATTTTAGTGAGGAAATCTCAATGTACCCCGGCGTTTAATAGAGGCCGGCGTTTAATAGAGGCCGGCGTTTAAAAGAGGTACCGGCTTTTATTGGAAGAAATACGGTAGGTATTTACCTTATATGTCTTAATAAAATGAATCTCTAAATATTCATTGGAATTGCCGTTTTATAATAAATCTTATTTACTTGTGTCAGTCTTACCTGTCACTAAGGACAAAATCACATGACGGGCAAAGCTTTTTGATTGGCATCTCCAAACTCTCTTCTACTGTCATGTTGGAAAATGTTTCGTTTAATGTTTTGACCACCAAAGTGGCTGTGAAACTCTATTTCAGCAACAAGTAAATGTGTTATTATAATTAATCATAATAGAAAATTATTTTTAATGAAAAATAAATTGGTTATAAGTATGAATAAGTATAATAATATAATCAAAATTGTATGTATATCAATATTTAACCCATAAGTGCTACTGTATAATATCATGTGTCGATTTGATATTTACAATATTTGTACGAGTTATGATCTCATCCTTTCAACCTACAACAAACATTTAACTGGGGGTTTTATTTTAATTTGTTCGTATACATTGCTAAAAAATTTATCCAACCTTTTTTTTGTAACATGTAGGTAGCTTAACAGTAAACTACTAACAGCTAGTCTAGGGCTATGAAATTTTTCTCTTCATGAAAAATTACCTTTGATAGAGAACCAATTGCAAATAACGTGTTGCTTGTCGTCTTGATGTTGTTTTTTATGTCTCTCAATCCATAGCCTTTGGACATAACATAATTGGTTTGACCATCACCCTTCACTACTACCAATCCCATTGCCGGTGTACCAGGATGTTCCATTAATGTTTTGTTCGCAGCTTTATCAATCATTCGCTCGATCTCAGGATCAAGGGCCAGAGAAACAGTTACAATCGTTAGAAAAACAAAATTGAATACTGTTAACTTCATGGTGACGTTTATATTTCTTCAGTTCTCTGCTACTTAAATTTGCAACATTTATAAGTTTAACAAACAAATTCTTTTTGAATTGAAAACTGAATAAATTTACTGTAAATAATAATAATTACCACAGAAAATAAAAATTGAAGAAGTGTAGCTAATATTAGCTTAGCGTACAAAATCCAATGCTAAAATGAATCGCAGTTCATAGGCACATACGTTATTAATAACTTGCGGCATCAATACACAATTAAAATATTATATGTATGTTAAAACGATCGCATACCTCATAATTTAGTTAAAGGGAAGCAGTAGGTACAACCAACAAGGCTGGTCAGAAGTACGGAGATGTTGAACATACCTCCATTACATACATAAGTTACCTATCATATTGGTAGAATGTAAATTGTTGAGATTTTAATCTGCATCATAATATTATGACAGTTTCCTCAATGTAGCATAAATGAAATAGGTAGTGATATAGCCAACACAATTATACATACCAGAAACTACTTACACAGCGTAACACAAAAATTATGTAATTGATATTTACACTGACTTGATTGCTTGTTGAATAGCAACACAAAAAAACAGGGAGGTATGCTTTTATAGAAAAAGTATCATTTTTATTCTCATTTTTTGCAGTAAAAACGCTGCTTTTCTTACAAGGAAACAAATGAAGTTCATACAATACAGTGTAAAACACCTGTTGTAACTTCACGTAAGTCCAAATTCTTATTTGACAAAAATCCTGTATAAAAACGAGTTTATAAAAATGAAATAATAAGGCAACACCTTTTTACCTAATGCTGTACACGGTACAGTGTAAGAATTTATAATCGTGAAATATATTTTTGCAGGGATTTGTATATTATTTATAATGTTTTTATTAATTTTGGATGCACAACTCCTGATGTATTTTAGTATTTATTTATAATTAGTTCTCAGTGTACCTCTTTTCTGATTATTTTCTATTTATGGCAAATACTTTATTTTAATTTTAATTCATAAAAATAATTGTGAGACATTATAAAAGTGTATTAGTAGGTACTGTCACTGTGTAATAATTTTACAAATTACTATCAGGGAGCAGGGACAATTGGTAAAATTAGATCATAAAATTATAACTGTTAAAACAACTGCAGATATAAATTATTAAAAAATTTACCACATTTTTCGTCTGTTATTCGGATATCAGAGGAACGCTCTTACCAATTAAGCTACTGGAGATTTATTTGAGATTTGAACTGTAGATTATTATAGGCAATCAGCTTGTATTTCATCCAACATTTTTATGTAGCCATAACTTTTGGGAAGAAAGGCTGCTCTCAACTATAGACACACATTCACACACACATTCACACTTACACATACACACACTAAATAATTGCTTCGTAAATTTATCTGAACCGAATATTATTATTATTCTGTGTACTAGTAGTTAAGAGACTTATATAGGTAATTCTTCTGTGGTTTGTCAATAGGCGTAAAACGACTTTGTCAAGCCGAAATTATTTTACTTTAAATTTTGTAACTCAATAATAAGCTCCAGGTAAGATTCGAACTTACATCTTTCCTTTACTGATTCCAGACAGTAGTAACCACTCCAATGTGCCTACACAAGCTTCTGTGTTAAAAAATCCCTTAATTCAATGTATGCTTTTTTCATGTATGAAACATACAGAATATGTATTCAATGCGTCTCATAATATAAAGTAAACATTTGGAAATTATGAAATGCAATATTAATATTATTTCTTTACCTTTACGAAATTTACTTCGTATGCATGTGGTTATGTATGAATGATGTGATCATTATTTACGGTTTTCACAACTGTACTCAGTTACCTACTTGTAAAATTATAAAATATGTGAATTCATTCAATCATGTGCAAAAGCCTTCTTACAATATTTCATGAAAAAAAACTACCTAATATTAAATTAAATAAGATTAATCTAATGAATGACAAATGAACAAAGCTTGTCGGGTAAAGCTGGATTTGTTTAGCTGAGTAGTTTGATTGTTATTGTTTATTTTTGGAAAAATAATTTGTTAATATAATCACAATATTTAAAGCCTTTATTTGAATTTATACATCATTGTTTGGTGTATTAAATGCTTAGTTTGTGCAATATATCGAATGAAAGCTATTATTCCCGAGTGACAAACAACATACTAAATTGTACAAAAAACTAACTCTAATTGCTAAGTTAACCTCTTGAACGAACGGAGAAAACTCACATCAAAAAGCAGTTTTAAATGTCACAATATTTGGAACTATGGTCATTTTGGAGGATTTAAATGATTATTCAAAATTGCAATTGTTACCCTGATCGCTAAAAATGCTACCACTCAATCTAAGGTTTTCGTTTCGGTAGCTTCATTTGTCCATAAATGTCTTAAAAAGAGTAGCAATTGTCCCTCTCGCTCCGATGATTAGTCCTATCACTTCTAAACGTTTAAATTTATACCGATTACTGAGGTCTAAAATTGCGTGTGTGTGTGTTCACTTTTTTCCTTACCCCTGGTTGGGTTTTCGAATTTTCCCAGCGAACGGTAGGATCTACTATGTATAATATAATCTTTCCGATTTTGATTGTCATTGAATGCCAGAATATCCATTTGTCCATTAGATTCATTTTCTAATACTCAATGAATTTCTTCTGAAACTATACGATCTTTTTTGAATTCCGGATAGCATCAGCTATTATAATGTACGGATGATGTGATGTTTATTATTTCAAGTAAACTTGACTAAATCCAATGACATTAGAGGTTATTTTACCCTGAAAGAGCAAAATAACCTCTTTTTTGTTCATATTGTCCTCTCCGAAATATATTTTACCCTTCCCTGGATACGGCCGTGACGGTATATATTAGTCAGAAAAACTAATGACAAGTTAATCCAACAGTTGACTGATCATATAAATTGAATATATATATATATATATATATATATAAAGTTAAATGTTAAAGAAGCAGAAATTAGAATTTTTAAGAATGATCGTTAATGTCGCTTTGTAAGTACAGAAAATAGTGACAGTTTTGAACGACCAGCGTCTGAGTGCCTATACACGTTACATGAGACGAAAAAATTCTAGACTATAGAGGCATAATCTAGACACGCTTAGTTCAGAACTGTGTGTAGTATAAGGAGCATAAAAGATCGTTCTTACAATGAAAATTAAATTCAGATTCACTTTCTTTTAACGTGTATACTCCACTCAAATGATCAGCCAACTTCAACGGATGAGGAAGACTGCCTCTTGAGGTCCATGGATTCGCTTTCCGGTCGTTTCTTATTCTTGTGCATGTGTGTTTTAGTAATACAATGTAGAATATGACTACGTAAAAACATTTACGTCCATAATAATATTTCAACAATCGGATATATTCACTACATATACACTGTTAGTAGCGGAAACTCAGTTTATCTTTTAGGATCGCCGTAGGGGTTGTGATGCACCTGCTTTGTTACAGGTGAGTGAATTCGACTCGTATGTTGTATGTTAGTAAAAAGTTTCAAAGGGAACGAAGACAAATTTTTTGCATAGTTTGCTTGTTGTATAGTCACTATATTCATCACTGCTCCCAATTGCAAATTATCATCACTTCGTATTTCATCCAAAGTTTTACAAACTATTTTGTGTCAATTCATTCATTTGTCGAGTAATGGTGTAACAGTTGTCAATAGAGTTGTAATTAGCCCACACTTTTTATTTTCTAACTTCGATTGTTAACGTTAGCAATAAATTTACAACCACTTGTTGATGTAAGTCACTTCATACAAAAATATTTCCACATTTTCGACGAAAAGGTGATCGAATTTAACATTATGTAATATGAGTATATCCATAATTGCAATTATAAAGCAAACACACAAAAAATTTATACATGAAACATTTAAACAAATAACACAAAGTTACTTTCTTCACTTCACTAACAATTAATAAGTCCCTTATTAAAACTCACTTTCAGACGACTTTAAATTAGTAGTACTAGTGTTTTTTGGGTTGGGTTTCTTTCCCAACCCAATTTTAAACCGTAAATTTTCCAACCCAAACCAAAACCCAATTAGACTGATTTTGCGTAAATCCAACACTACCCTAATCCAATCTAATGTAACCTAATTCAACCCAAACTAATATATTGGTTCGGTAAAAGATGATACTGTTAACAAATTGTTATGTATCATATAATATCATCGCAAACCTAGTTTTTTCAAAAAATTTGTTCATTTTTGTCGTCAATTAACTACAATATCGCTCTCCTTCCTAAACCCAACCCAATTTTACTTAACCAAACCCAACCCGCTAACCTACCATGAAAAACGCTACCCAACCCAATTAGGCTCGTAGCCGGGATTGTAAGCAATTTCCTTGCGTTTCAAATGGAGTCAATTAGGTCACAAACAACGTAAAATGTATCTAATTCCCTTGTAACGCGAAATGTTTTGAACTTTTTGGCCAAATTACCTAAGGCCTCCTGGGGTGCACGTGCACCCCCCCCCCTCTGGCTACACGCCTGAACCCAATCACGATTGGGTTGAGTTAATTGTTTCGGATTGGATAAAATACTCAATCAAATCATATACCCATTCCCCATAGAAAAACCGCGTATATAAATATACAGAATGCTAACCCAATCTTACAAGCTTTGCAAGTGAGTAGGGGTATCGTAATCATTCTGATTGGCGCTCAATGTCGAGTAGTGGTATCATAATCGATCTGATTGGCGCTCGACTGATTAGTCACTCGACAATGCCATTAGATTGGAGTAGCATTCTGTTGTATATATACCTACTATACAACGACTATATTCTTTGCCCATTCCCAATTTACCAACAGAAAGTATGTCAATCTTTATTCTTTAGTAATGTACTCGTGTTGTATATTATTGTATAATACATTGTTGTATTCAATGTAGCAATCTGACATCGTTGAATTGAAGCTGTTGAATGAGTGCTCTGCTGGATATATTTTCTCACGTTGTTCTCGCTTTTAATTGGAAAGAGGGGCGCACGGAATGGCTTGAAATTTCATGGAACCAGAAAATCCCCCAAACTTTAATATGTGATTGATAC